>KN717028.1:0-27403 GCA_000816705.1 Dictyocaulus viviparus | reverse complement strand
AGGACTGCGAATAAACAAGGAGACCCAATTTATGAAAAACCCATGGTGCGATGGAAATCGAATTAAGATTGATTGTTTCGAAATCGAAGAAACTAAATCTTACGTATAGCTTGAGCGATCGATCTATGAATATGGAGAACAATATAAAAGAAGAACTAAGCAAAAGAAGGAGAGCCGCATAAGCTGCATTTGGACCTCTAAAAGAGGTCACTGATCTTTTAATAGATCCAAAAATACGTTCATACCTTTTTGACTCAATAATTCTTCCAGCGCTTCGTTACGCACCCGAAACTTGGGTTGATACCTTAACCACGTCATGTATTTTAGGAACTGCTACTCACAGGGCGCTTGAAAGGGATCTTGTTAAGTATAACCGACAAACATAACACCGAGCCTGACTTCGCAGTATTGAAATCAGGAACTCTCGTTCGCAAAATCCAAAGGTATACGCGTCAAAAGGAAACATATATGGGCTCGTCATATAATGAGAAGAGAAGACGACAGGTGGACGAACAGGACTTTAGAATGGTACCCAAGAGAATACAAACGCTTTACTGGGCGACTACCTGCAAAATGGGCGGACGTGCTGTAAAGCTGTACTCACAGCTTAAAACGATTTTAGAATTGCGAAATGGTCAACACCAGTGTCACCATGTACGCGTAAAACCACCACCATAGACAACAATTGCGCGAGATCTAAACGAATAGAGTTACTGGGGCCCGCACTACGCGTGACGACGGGCCATCCAAGTGACCAAGTAAGTTACTGTTCGACAAACCTTTTAGTATAGCGCAAACATTTCTGTCGGAAGAAACTGCATTGGTGTGAAACGTACAGAATAAGCCGACCTTCGGCTTATTGTAGGCATGCTCAGTTATTTATTCATGCGTTTACAATGTATACCTCGAGATATCTAGCTGCTTTTCATTCTCTAGTGCTGTAAACGGTAGTGCTTTATATGTGCTTTATATGATGGTTATAATTTGCGAGTAAAGCGATTTTTTCACTAGAGATTTGATACAACTTTGTTTTGACGGCATCATCTTATAACCATACGTGATCTTCTGACGATGTTTTTTTAGTTCTACTTTGATCTATAAATTTCAAACACTCATTTGCTTCTACTAAGACGTTCATTAGGATCTTGATATCCTGTGTTTTATCATAGTTTCAACAAATACAGGTTTTAGTTGTTTCTTATCAATAGACTATTGGCTAATGTAATTTCAATAATTTATTGTATATTTCTTCTGTATGACATATGTGAGAGAAGAAGAGTTTCATTTGTTTGTATAAGGTATAATCTTATTTCATGCCTATTACTTAATGAAGAAAATACGTGATTGTGTCAGTCTTTTTCAGAGAAATCTGTATCATGCTTTCCATTTGTTAATTTATTAATTTTGAGTTCCTTATAAATCCATTCTCGTGTAATTTTCTTTCTTCCTATTCCATAGAACAAACACTTCAGTATTTGTTTCCAATTGATGTAAAATAGATTATAATATCATTAAAATATGAAGAGATATAGAGAATACTAAGATTACTAGCAGTAGCAGTAGGAAAAAATCTTCTATTTAATCCAATATATCATGGTTGAGAAAATTTTTCAAAAATTAATCTGAAATTGAGAAATTAATTTATTTCCGATTTCTGCTCTATTTCAGGGAGAAAATGTTGAGGAAAATCTGGAGAGGTGCGATTGTGTTATGTGTGGAAATGTTGACATTAACGAGAAGGTCAATGCTTCTTCTATGCATTCACTTTTATTTGTTTGTGTAAACTTGCCTTAAATTCTTAATAAATATTAATTGCACTAATAACTTGATTTCCATGTATATTTTGGAACACTTCTCACCGTAGCAAGCAGTGAGAAATGTTTTGTAATTCATCAAGAGTTCTGATATAGATCAAAGTTCATGCAAAATGTAGATACTTTTTAGACTATAAAAAGAAATTCACTGAATCACAGGATATTAATGGAATCTTCAAAGACAAGCAGGTCCAACTTCTTCAGTATACCTGCTACTTTGGCAAGCAGGATTTTTAGTCTTTCTGGATGGTCATTTTCAGTTTACCATTGTTGCCGATATACACATGAAGTTGAAATCCTTAACTATCGAATGTTCCACAATCCTTACATCAAGTTCGTAAGGGATACGATAATTTAACAACCAAAATGCTTCTGTGGTTTGACAGCGTGGTACTATTTCGTCATAGCCACAGCCATTCTTGAGAACATTATGAATTGGTATGAAATGATGTATAAGTGAAAGTTTACAGTCGGCAACCGATGATATTGGGTTGATTTTAAATCACATTTTGTTGTACTTAAATGCATAATGAAGCAGTTGAACTTGGATGAAAACATACTATGGAGAAATAAAATAAAAAAGAAACGGGAGTACTACTCAGTGGGCAAAATCAGATGCGATAGTGAGTATTCTGAAATTAAGGTGTAATCCTTAGTAAGTGAGGTACGTACAATTAGAAGGTAAACGTAGAGATGTTCAGAAGAGCGAAAAGACACTGATTGACGTTGACTCTGATATACGTATACCGTTATATTTATTAAACTGCGGTGTCAAATAAACAAGCGTACTTCACTAAGTAATAAAGCATTTGAAAAGTTGAAATATATTTGAAATTATGCAAAATTGTTCATTTAGCATTGATTAAGTTATAAATTACTTTAGAGATCAACTGTTGTAGTAGACATGACTGAATATCTGTAATATAAATTACTTTAGAGATCAACTGTTGTAGTAGACATGACTGAATATCTGTAATCTTTCAACAAGGCAACTAGATATAACTGTCAGCAATAATAAACTTTCAATGAAACTCCATTTACACCAGAGTACTTTCAACACAGCGAAAGTGTTGGAAGATCTGTATTCTAAACGATATAGATACATTGTTGTGCTCAGTTTGAATGCAACTTTCACGCCATTGAAAACGAAGAAGTGAATTTCCCATGAGAAACCAATTTAAATCTGTTTGAAAATTAATACTTAGTATGATATGCTTTGGTGACTGATTGAATGATTTTCAATGTTACGGTATTAGTACTAATTGTTGGTGCGTAGAATAATGGTAGGTGTCAAACTGATACAGAGACCGTAATCAGTGAAAACAGGCTCGTGGCCGTACCCAGGACTAAAATACTCGCCGCCATATTTTCGGGGTTGGCAGTGTTGTCGAAGATATGCGATAACATAGGGAGAACTAAATTCGTAAAAATTGTTCACTTCAAGTAAATGTGTTAGGCACAGTCGGTTTCAGTCACCTCCACGACATCACGCTGAACACATACATAGGCACATCTCGCAAGAGGAATATATCAGCATCATAGTTTATCTTATTTCAGTGCACCAACCAAATAAAATCATAAAACGTCTCCATATTACTATAGGAAATCATCTCTAAATATCAGATGTTTATGCGATAAACATCTGAATCACCTGCATTTCCGTTGATCATCGACAGAGTCGATCGGACGATAATAGAACTATATTTAAGTATATTATATAACTATAACTATATTTTTACCGGTAGCGCTCAATGATAGACCAATTTATTCTACTTGCTTTAAAATTTCATTGAGCACAGTAATATTTTTCTAGACTCCTAGTGAAGAGGTCTAACCAAGGAGCTGGTCATCTTTCTGCAATACATTTGATATCCAGTGGGATACAATCAGAGCTCACGTCTACCGCTCATCATTCATACCTATAAGGCGTCTGATCCACCCAACCTCCGACAACTTAGCGTGTACGACTGCTTCACTGATTTTTCATCGTTGTCGTAGGTCATAACTTCGTATTCTCTCTTCCACTTGTGTGATACCGAAAGTGCGCTAGCGTCAAAATTTCGATGGAGTGCTTGATTGCGCTCAGTAACCTATTATACCGCTTTCGTAAAACCAAGTTTCCGCGGTATAAATGAAAGCAGGAAAAACGTGATGTCAAACAGGTGGGCTCTACATACAAATGCTTCGTTTTCATTATTTTCTTCACTACATCCTTAATCTCTTTGCATGTACCCTCAGCCACTCGTTTCTTTCTGCCAAGTTTTGATGCTTAAGCAGCCTGGGTTCGTCCTCAGATACTAGCAGCCTCTACTCCTCCTATCTGACACTGCCGTGCCAAAGGATCCTTTGGGGCCAAAGGAAAAAGGCTAGCTTGCAGAGCCGTTTCGCAGTAGCTAAGAACTTTTCTACTCATGGGCGGCTTGCCGGTCAGTATGAGTGCATCCAAGATTATTCATTGAAGTCGATCCCCCACTGTCTCCCATGTTCTTCTTAAGCATTTCATTGCCGGCTTTTAATTGGATGGACATTCAGGATACAATCCGTATACACTTAAGCACACTTATGCACGCATACATTAATGTACTCATATGGATACAGAAGGTATGAATCGACTCAGCACAGCAGAATGAGGTAGTCACAGAATCATTTCCTGAATCCATCCGCCATCTGGTGTCGCGACACGTGTCCTTGTGACTAACCAGTTTGAGATCCGTCAAGGAGGGAGATCCTCAGCAAGTCACACGTCACCAAGTAAAAGAACTGCTAACTTACGCGTTATCCTCGATGCTTCAACACCTCTAAGAAACAGCACATTTTTTAGTTCTTATCTTAGAATACTAAGAATACTACTTCTCACGTAGAAAACGCTGCGATCATAGTTAATCTGGAGAGGCATTTTTACAAAAGAAGACTACACAACGAAGACGAAGACGCAACTCGATTCCTCTGGCTTCGCGACATCACTCGACCATCACAATTGTATATAGATTTACAAGAGTACTTTTCGGACACAGGCCCTCATCTTTTCCTACTATCAGCTACGATTAAACATCACTTAGAGTGTAATGTTAACAACAAATTATTAGCACATTGAATACGAAATAAGATTTGAGTAGACAACGTAATTCTTACATCAACTTTGATAATAGAGCAATAACAATCAACTTTGATAATGATAATTGGTAATTGAACCAAGATGTCAGGCGATAAACACAACGATAAAGGTACTTGCCATAAAGTGCGATACAAGGAAAGACGACTATCCATTATTCAGCTAGTGTCCGCATACTATTATTGCAAGCAAAAGATCTACGGCTGAACAAGTAGCAGCAATCTATGACCCACTCGAATCGCTATCACCTTTCACATTACAGAAGAAGCTATTCCTCCGAAGTCTGTGGAAATCGGAGTGTAAGTAGGATAAACCTTTTTCGCAACAACATTAATATGAATGGAAGATAATTGTCGATATACGAACGACGTCAAAGTAAGTACTGCAAGCATGATGGCAGACCTAAAAAGCGCCAATGAAGCTTGTCGCAATCTCAGATGCTAAAAAAAGCAGTGGCGACCTGCGTATATCTTGTTTCTGAGGCGAAGTTTCGGCTACTAATTGGACTAGCTTTTTTTAAACGAGAGCATACCATATCAAAAGTTGAACTAAATGCTATGGCAATTATTGAGCATCATACATTTCAAAAAGCATATCTACTTTTCCTACAAACAAGTGGCACTAGATTGGTGAAACACCCTGGAGTGACACAACAGAGATACTGGTGAAAAATAGAGTAGACTGCATCAAACGCATTGTTCACTAAACTAACATACCATGTGGATTCGGTCATGAGGAAGCGAAGAGTAATACAGCAGACTGAGCAGTCGGAGGCTCCAGTGAAAATGAATTGAGACATCACATTATATAGGAGCGACCTCGTATCATTTACCAATAAGCCTCAGCAGAAACAGCAGCCAATTTTCAATATTACCAACCAAATGCGAATCATATGAATTTTTGTACAGCTATGACTACTTCCACAACCACTGTAGATGATTTATTAGACTGGAGCAGAGCAAGCGATCGAAAAAGGCGACCATTGGCACATATATTTGGATTTCATAAAAAGATGATATCGTATATCTAACAAAATCTACATGACCATATTCTAGTCAACATACCACAGCCGCAATAGTCATCATTACAGTAATATATAAGAGCAAGTGGACTAATTATGCGTAGTAAGCAAGTCATGCATGACAAATCCTTAGCTGCTTGAGATGATATACGGACAAAGATGATGTAATCCGCTGAGAAGGACGTCAAGACAAAGCAGATATTCCACAAAAAGCGCGAGAACCAATATTTATAGTTTCTTCAGCTGGATTAGTAGAACTAATAGTAAACGATGCACATCTACCACATCACCACATTGTAGCACAGGGCCAATTATAACTAATGTAAGACAAATGTTCTGAATGTTGAGGTCAAGGCATCGTTCCATATCTATGGTAGTTTATGGCATTATAATTAAATAATCCACAACAAGACTACATGATCTCGAGCTCGTAGAAGAGATGACTACAAATAAACTCCTACTTGCACTAAGATTTTTTTACAGTGCGAGAAGTAGCAACGATAACCACTGACAACGCAAATTTCCTTGAAGGGAACAGATCCTCCGAAACAGTATTTTTCCAATCATTAAGTATATTAGAAGGAAAATAGAGGAAAATCCGAAAAAGTGTCCGCTACATACTAAGGAAAAGATTAAAGTGACCTAGCAATCATACGTCCTATAGACTTTATTAAAAGAGACCTGATAATTACATACGCATTAGTGTCAATCGAGAAGAACGAAGAAGACACGACTTACCTTTCACGCCAGTAAGCAAATACATTACGTATAAACATTACATTATGGTACATAAAACAAATAAAAGGAACACTAAAATCCCGTCACAAGTTGAAAAAATGATATTAGTTTACATTGAAGATTGCAGTACCTGATAGCCCTCATAGAAAAATATACATCCACCGTTAATAATAAAAGAGGTATAAAAACACCCGTAGTATAGGGACTGATTTGTGAATCAATCCAGCCCCGAAATACATTGAGGATGGGGCGGACTACCCGAATAAATGGTGTGGCGAAGCAATAAGAAAAGCACCAGTGATACTTTCAAACAAGCGTGTAATACCAAGGCTAATTAATTAACTTATCCAAGAATTCACTTAATCGTTAGGATTCACAAATTTTTCCCCCTTTTTAGAAATTTTCAAGCCGGTTAGTCACGAAGCGACGTAACGCGACATCAGGTGGCAGGTAGGGCGTATGTCGCGGACCAAAAACAACCATGTACTTACCGTAAGGCGAGGATGAATTGCCCGATTTTGCTGTGCTGAGTCGATTCATACTTACTGTATGCACATGGATGCAATAATGCATGTGTGCATATTTGTGCTTATGTGTATACGAATTGCACCCCAAAAGCCGATTCGGCCAAAAGTCCGACAGTAAACAACTAGGAAGAACATGGCAGGCAATTAGGCGTCGCCGTAACAAACAATTCCACTCCACTCATTGAAACAAACTGGCAAGAAGCCCATGAAAAAACAAATTTTTTTACACTGCAGAAGGGCTCTGCAAGTCGCGCGGGAACAATCGCAACAAAGAGTACAAGAAATGGACCTCATTTCTTTAATCCTAAAACAGCTCCCGATGCGATAGCGTCAAGCAGGGCGAGTGCGGAGAAGCTGCCAAAACCTCAGAGCCAAGCTAGTTGGCTTAAACGTGAAAGGAATAAGGTGACCATTTGCACGTAGACCTCATGAATGCTTGTATTAAAATCTTCCAGAAAAGACCTTCTGATGCATGCTAAGAAAATCAGGTACAGAATCGTAGGAATGGCCTAAGCAATTAGGCCTTGTTTGCAACATTAGAGAAAAAGTGTTCCTTGAAACATGCGATAGCAGAGGTGTTGGTAACAAAGGCGTACTCGTTAATCAAAATTTCGTGAACAATATCAGTTTGTTTGGATGTCTAAAGACCCAAATCAGAGGTTTGAGATTGAAAAAGCGTGCTCCAGTACCAGTTTTGACAATCTTCATCGTCTATACTTCTACATAGGACAACGATGAAGATGTAGTTAAAACATTCTATATGGACTAAGAAAGTTTTACAGAGACCCAAGAACTCGAATGGAAGGAACAAAGAAAGCGGCTAGCAGAGTTCATTATGACGTACAAGACGGTAAGTCACAATTTCAATAGCGCTTACCCTTTCGATGGATGTCAAAGTTTTCTAATGGAAAGTACCATAACGAAATATACTACGTCATAGTAAATAGGTCATGTCCAGCGAATATAGCTGTTACTACAAAGCTCTATACAGAATCCAACAATCTCTTCCTTTACGGCAGCTAATTTTAAAGCATAGAGGATAACATGCTGCAATTTAAAAAACCAGTTCTTATTAAAAAAAAAGGAAACCCCAAAATCGAAATAAACTAAGATTTAGATAACTCTTTAGCTAACTTTTGGGATGATATCGCCATTGACAATTTCGATGACGAATATGACCGCGTAGTTTTGTACGTTCATAAGACCGCAAAAAATACTGAGGGTTTGAAAATTACTACTAGACGTCCGTTTCTAAAAACTGCAAAGCGTGTACGTCAAAAAGTTACAGACAGCTATCAACTAATGTCCGAAGTTGCGGAACGCTGCAAAGAAGTTATAAGTGATGAATGAAGCAGCTGAAGTTGGTGAAAGTATTCGCAACGTCCACCGATGCTACACCATTGATAATATCAAGACGACTTCTCTCACCGCCAAAATGGGACACTTACCACTTCCAAAACGACGATTAAGGAAATCATCTACAATTTCTACATGGATCTCTTCGATAACCAGATTCGTCTGCTTCCATGCAAATAGAGCAAAAACGATGTTGTTCCAAAAGTTTTCCCTTCCAAAATCCGACATGCCATCTCGTCGATAAGAAATCCTACAGCACCCGGACCAAACAGGATGAGACCAGAACATCTGAAGAATCTACCGTAAGTAATCATTACAACAGGGACTCGACTTTTCATACACCACCTGTCAGAGCGCAACGTCCCAAGTCAATGGATACTTGCAAGCCCGTGTTGCTGCACAAAAAATGAGACGTTCAGAAGTGAAAATTGACGGTTGGTAAATTTACAATCTTCGTTCTGGAGATGATATTGTATTCATTACAACGTCGAATAAACGAAACAAATAATGGCCAACTTTGAGATTTCTTATGGAAAAATTGGTTTTAAGTTCAACCTCAAAAATATTTTCATGGAAAATGTACATGTTTCTGATGTTCCATATATATATATATATCAGGTCGTAAAGTTAATATGATAAACGACATATCACCGAAGCTTAGTAGAAGGAGAGAAGGAGAAGAGCGGCTTACAGAACATAAAAAAGCATCGAAGCTGTAAGGAATACAAAGCTACGAGCTCACTTTTTTACAACACAGTTCTTCTCTTCTTCTATTCTTTATCTCGGAAACTTGGACATTACGAAAGTGGAGTGGAAGATAACTGAAAACAATCTAACGCTCCATCGAAAAGGTGATCCTCAACGTTTTTCGTATTACGACATGAAGGAATCCGATGTCCTATTCATTACAGTTTTCGAAATAAATTATTGCACTCAACGAATTGCTATAGCGAGAAAAATGCATTGGTCTATCCTTGCGCAAGTTAAGGATAAATTTAAGTCATACTGATTGCATGATCGACTATGTTAATGATCAATGCGATTTGTCGAGGCCATAGAATCGATCTATTGTTATTGTTACTTATTCCATAGATTTATAGCCTTGTGTGTTACACAAGTAGAACCAAAGTCGTGATCTGGGAATACAGTTTCACAGATATAAAATAACGATCACTATGGTTTATGCAACGAGACCAAAAAGATTTATTAAAGCCGAATCTTTGCATGTGACTTTCTTAAGCTTTCTATGAAAAGCATAAATTGATGCATTCAAAGGACTGCTTTCTGATATTTTCATGTTCACACTCGAAGCATAGCTAGAAAAATAATTCGCTAGACAACACAACTCCAATTCCTGTACAATCTGGCTATCGATGATAAAGAAGAACCGCCTTGTCTCCCTTGCAGAAAAATGCGTCGAAGAACGGATCGCAAATGAACACTTGGACCAGGTGGCCCGGTGCCTGTCTGCTACCTCTTCCTCTTACTCTCTCACTACGTTGGTATCGTGCAGCTCTTCCGCACTGCTATACGCTCCTACTGCGTTCATAATATCGATTGATTTGTTACTAAAATGCTTCTTTACGTGTTTTTGCGCGGATTTACACAATACGGGAAGGAAATTTGTATTGTCATACGAGTATTTTCTTTGTTTATCATATGAAACAAACGAAATGTCGTGAATTGCTTCATATTTCCTTTCTTTGAATCATTTGATATTCATGGGATTTATATGCTGTATAATTTTGTTAGCAAGCTAGTTCAGACTTACATAATATAGAAGCAACATTCTGATCATGAATTCTTACACTTTTCCCAGATATGAAACAGATCTGTTCCATCCTTCGTTTGCATTCCTCACTTCTCAAGCTGCTAATGCATAAATCTTCCGTATTTTCTTTTTTTTTCTTCTAACGAATGCAATCTATCTTAAAATTTTTATTGTTGAGTTAATGTGATTCAGTTTCAAACACTGCTTGCTGACTTATATTTATTCCTCAATTAGTAATAACTGGTTATGCTTTCATTCAGCGCTGAAGTATTCTGCTAGCAGCTATATATGGCTTTTTTTCGTATATGAAAAGTATAGTTTCACATGTAAAATCACAGCTTAATGCAATGCAGTGGTGCTATATGTATCTTAACATATGAAGACCTATCATTGATAAATTATCGTTTTTCCACCCAAGTCGAGGTTTAAGTATGGTTTCGTTCACTCAAGTAAAATACAATATTTCATTGCTCTGGACACAAATCGTATTGTCGAAATGATAAAAAATGGACCGATTTAAACCAGTGGCTGAATATGCTTAACAATTTACATGAATTCAAATCAGTCAGTTCATAGAAACTGTGCGGCGATAATTATCGATTTCGTAATATCATCTCTTATTTTGTCTTTATGAAGTTTTCGTTATAATACCAACAGCGTGATAGCATAAACAGTACTAATTTACTTCTTGTCATATTTTTGAACGTAGGTTTAATTCTCTTCGTTAAGCAAGCTATGATATTTGCTACCAAATTGGCTTAACTTGTGGTGTCATTAACCAGTTCAAGATGTTTTCCAACAAGAGACGGAAATGCAAATCATTTTGATATTTTGGAAGAACTAAAATATTGTCGGAAATCTGTTTCAGTATCATAAATGTTTAAGTGTGAGCCTTAAAAAGGCTGTCTGCTTTTACATCAGAAAAAAAGGAGCAGTACAAACATAATTAAAATATCGAAAAACTCTAGGTGGAAATCAGTTATCATATACTTATTGCTGTAATAGTAAATACCTAGGTAAACTGTCATCAAATTACAATTAGTGCAATTTTTCTTCATATCCAGTGTCATTCGATTGTAAATGCAAGGCATCTTTTAATATTTTTGTTCCTACATACTGACAAATGCGTCTGTATATAGTAGATTTCGATTTAATATGCCTCGTCATAAAAATATTGTTGCATCGCATTGCTTTGTTATGTGTTCCTGCGCAAACAACCGGTTTAACACCAGTGACAATTTGATTTTTGTTACAAACGTAATCAATATTCGCGGGGTAACATGTTTGGTATGCAGTTCTTGTGCTGCTTGACTAGCTGTCTGTTTACCCATTATTCATTTGGCTGAGAATTGATCACTTTTCCACATTGAGTGATTTGAGCATTATCATTTGATTTCTTTACCTGCGGTTGCTTCTCCTTACTTCTCTTAAATCTCTCTTAATAAATCACAAATGAAGGTATTGATCATATTGGATTACTTATGATGAGTTAAATATTCCATCCCATCAGATATTTTGATCTGCGAATTGTCGCATTTACGGAATTATCTAAAATGTAGATGTTTTGTTAGAGACGATCAGTCGTTCATATTGAGTCTGCCCACGTTAAATTTAAAAATTCCCAATTTCATATCTGTTAGGGATTTCTTCGCATTCAGATTTTGTGTAGAAGTGATAGTGAGTTAATGGGAATGTTCACCTAATTGTTATTAATATTCGGACTGTATTATAGCCATTGATTACTCGATGGACATGTATAGGGATTTCATTTGATCAAATCATTTTGTATTGTTGCATATGTTTCCTAAATGATTAACGACGATCCTGTCATATGATTACTTGTTAATTTCGTGGCAAACGAGGGCATATTCATACCTTTGTTCCACTTATGGAGCACCACTTCTTGAACTAATGAGTGGTTATCGCGCACGATCGATTCACTACTTGAACAATGTGCTAACCATCTTAAATCTGTTAACTCATATTTGCACTTTTTCAGTTTTCGTCATGTTCCTTTAACATCACTATTACGTATTAATCACTTTTATTTGCCTTCACTTTGTTCTTTAGGGCATACGTAGCAAGCGGTACGGTTACAAGCGCAGCTAGCCACTTGTGCAGGGGTCTCTAATATGACTGACTGTTCGCTCTAGGTCAACAATGATTTCTTTTGTCTAAGGTCGATAAGTAAGTACCAAACTTATCTGTAAAGGCGAAGAACACTGATTTATTGGCACCAACCGCTCACCACGTGCAATTATACGTAATAAATATGCATTTAATTACCGTAGTTACTATGAAGTCAAGTGCGTGGTGGACTTTGAAGATGATTTTAAAGGAAGTGTTTCAGAGCTTGTTATTTCATATTCGTTGAACACGTTAGCATTTCTTTCTATATAAGTTATGTATTTGGCATTTATAATCCAATTTGGTTCCGTTTGATTCCTATTCACATTTATCCATTTTTTGATAATAAATCGAGAAAATATACGATTCAGCATCGAAACGTATTACAACTGGCTTTTCAATCATAGCGTAAGCTTGTGCCTCGTATCTTTTGTTTATTTTTTGAGATATTATGATGTCATAAAATACAATATTTTAGCAAAAATTTCAGTGAGTTGTATTAGCGAACGATGTCATCGAGTGCGATATTGTCACGTTTTGAGATTCTTCTAGATGCTGGAAGCGAACCAGTTTTTAGAGGCGAGTATAATACTCAATTAAGATTCTTTCATAGGCTGTGTGTGTTACATCTTTTCTTTTACTGATGGTTATGCAAGTCATTTGTTATAATCATTCCGTAGTTCTTTATTCAAAATTTTAATTTACATAAAAGATTTTTTAATGGGTGATGGATTGCTCTAATGCTAATAGCATCAACAATATCTTAGTTCATATGTTATTGAGCAGCATCGAGCACCATTGTGTAGAAAGCTTCACGTTTCATTGCTGTTTTTTTAAACTCAATAATATAACAATTGAAAATGTAGTCTTCATGGAAATTATTTTTTGTGAAGAGTCATTTGGACGATGACGAAAGTTCACTTTATTGTTTTATAGCAATGTTTTACTGATCAATTAGTTCAGCTATTCGTTCAACTAGTTACCAATTTATATCTTAAACAAATTACCCATTAATCTTCAACAATTCATTTACTGGTGAAACTTCATAGATGAACTTTGGTTTGGAAGAGAATTTTTCAAAAAAAAAGCAGCATCTTAAAAAAACGAGTACTGCAGTGGTTATCAGTTTTCTCTACTTTTTACTCTCACACACGGTTTTCTATTTTCTCTGTGTCTAGTTTTTTATTTCCAAAATCGTTCGTTGCAAACTGTTATTCTGTGGACAAATTTTATATGATATCAAATTCTGCTTCAAAAGAGTTTTAGATGTTCAAGACTCAAGAAAAGCAAAAGAAAAGTTATAACAATTACAATCCCAGGAAAGAATGCAAGTGCATTGATATCAATGCAAAGGTGTGTGTGCATCATATCAAGTTATCACATTGCATTGATACGTATGATTCTATTGAGTTGTCCGAAGAGTTCCTTTGTGGTATTGTTTCAATCATTTTTTCTTTGATTTCGAAATCGGGTTACGTATGATTCTATTGAGTTGTTCGAATATTTCCTCCGTGGTATTGTTTTAATCTTTTTTTTCTTTGATTTATTATTTTGATCTTTTTTTATTTGATTTCGAAATCGAGTTGTTGCCGGGTATTTTTGAGCTGTGGTATTTTGGAGAATGCTTTTGTACCTTCCGCACACTAATTCATTGGACTGTGAAAGCTTCGACGAAATGGTTCTAGCTGAGATATCGGCTTTTGGTTCGAAAGTCCTTGTAAAAGAAGGCAATCAACGGTACGGCTTACAAGTGTATTCGCATACCACTGGTACGGATTTCGAGCAGACAGTTGAATACGGCAGTAGCATCATCGCTCGCTTTTTAACTTAAATGGGCTAACTCAAAGTAATCTCATTAGGCAGAACGTGCATTGAACGACGTCAACCACCTTGTACACATGATGGACATGAACCCTTAAGTCGATTATGATTGTGGGTGAGTCTTATTGTTACATCTAGAACAAAACGCGCACACATGTTGGCTGCTTTGCAGCGATGACCGCCAGCTCAATCAAAGCCATAGTTCCATGCTCTCAAAACTATGATCACGATTTTCTGGGAATGACATGGCATGATGTTTTGGGAACAGCTCAGCATTAAGCGCACAATGAATTTTAATTAGTCTTGTAAACAACTCAGCAAATTCTGGGTTGGCCGCAGTAGTGCGAAAGAAGTGTCTGAACATGCTTTATTCAGCAGTAACTAGTCTGGACTATGGTACCACATCCACCATATAGCTCTGATATTGCTCCATCGAATTACTATCAATTTCGCATCTCAGAGTAGCATCTGCGAAAAAAATATTAGGGTCTTTAAACAACTTACATCAGAAGATGAGACTTTTTTTTTTCAATGGGGTGTACCAATTGCTCTGACGCTGACATGAAGACTATAAATAATGATCTTAAAAATATTATTTGATAAAGTTTGTTGTCGTCAAAGAAAATTTGTGTTTTTTTTTTTGTTCTAAAAACGAACGGAATGGTTTGATAGGTCATTTAATGCGCGTCTGGTCTGTATAGTGACTCGAGTTTACCACTCTACACCAAGTCAGTGCTGCTTATCCAGATTTCTCTGAAACCAATTTACCGACACGGAAAGGATGACCGGTTATGTAGGCCTGGGGGACCGCGAACTGATTCAAATCTTCGTGTCAATCCCGATGTCAGTTCACCGGATTGTACCGTTAATGGTTAGAAATTACTAGTAGGAACAATAAGTGGTCGCAGAATGAGGACTTTGATAACGAACCCAGTAGCACATTAAACTGAGCATCTGTGAGATGCTGGTTCCAGTCCAGCCTGAGATCCTATGTTTTGGAATTGACTCTGTATGTTAGGAGATGTAAACTACTTAGAGTTCAAACAAAAGAAATCCATTTTGTCTTTCAAGATTCAAGAAATGCGATTCATTACGAAACAAATGTTGTTTTCCAATCACAAAATGAATAATTATGCTACTATATTTGTGGTGCACAGTGAAATATGAATCCTAGACATACATACGGCAGCTGACAATGTTCATTAGAATGAATTAGTATTGTTATTTCCTGAGACTTTCCTGTCCTATATTAAATTCGCGTAGAAGTGAGTATTGACGGATAAGTTCATCAACTACATTCCTCGTATCTTATTAAAGCAGTATCAGTAAAAACAACAATTGTAAGGAAATCAAAAATATTCAGAAATTCAATTTCACAGACTTTTTACTCTTGTATATTAGTAGTTATTCTTCCATTGCTTTATTTGAAGTTTGATCTAGACTTTAATGTAGTTATATTAATATCCTGCAAGATATTGGACCTATCCCTATACAATATCATCTTCTAATATGCAAATTTCATAAACTGGAATGAAATGGAGATATTAGTTCTTGTTTGGGTCTTAGTAATGTATCGCTACCGACTTTACTTACATGCATACAAGACACAAACTCACCAAAAGTGAGCTGCAGCAATACACTTGATAGTTTCTTGTCATCTTGGTTCACTTGTGAATGTTATCGTTTTGTATATATTGACAATGGTGACTTCTATTTTACAAGCTGCTGTCATTTCATATTCAAGAATATCTCATCTATGCACAAGTTCACCCGCATTGAAAAAAATGACCTAAAATTTTTTGAGCTGCTTAAAAAAATGAGTGGTCAACCTAAGTCACTGTTCAGAACAGGCTCGAATTCAACCACCTCAACGATGTCACGCATCCCGCCTCAATGGATTAATCAACGCCATGGTTTATCTTATCTTCAGTTTTATTGTATAACTATTTGTCCGGCCATCATATATTATTTCAATAACGTTACTAACATATTCAACCTGTTTTGATGCTGCATTTTATTTGAGAAGATTCTATTAGAAAGCTGTGAGAACGTTCGAAAATATTGCGTAAGTTACAGTCTATGTGATGTCTAAATAGAGTGTTGGGCCAATTGTGGAATCAAAGATGGGTGTCAACCTCTCAGTGCAATGTAATTATTGATTATTTAGAAAGGCTTATATTCATCCCTTCTCTACTATATCATTCCTTTTTATTATTTTTTCATGTTAGAATAAGATACAATAAGCTATTTGATTAAAGCTAAGCGATTATTAATCCTTTGTGGCGGAATGCTCCTATGCATTTGTTGTCAACGTGATATCGTGCAGGTAGTTGAATTTGAGCCTAGTCTATATGTACTATACGTGACTTGAATTAACCACTCTTCACCTAGTCAGTGGTAGTTATCTTGCCCATATTACTCTTGTACTAATTTAACCCACCCGAAGGGATGGTATTCTCGGTGGGGCTGGGGGGCGGCCGCGAACTGATTCGGGCCTACATGTCTCCGTGAAACCTCGGTCACTGTGCCACTGCGCCCTGTGTTAAAAACTACCATGGCGCATCAATGTTTTTTTAACGGATTTGGTTTAGTGTTGGTTTACTGGTGATCCATAATAAGGTTTCGGCCTAAATCTTGGCTGTATAGATATTTGGGAGTTATATATTTGTGCTATTTTCCCATATAATTAAAAAAAAAAAGATTGCAGTATACTAAAAAGAAATGCAGCTGTGCGAATTTTAGAATCACGAAAAGAAGTGTAAGATTCTAGATGACTGTTTGAGAGGGTAGGTTTGATTTTCAGCGCTTCGTCTACTTATGACTTCATCAGCATGATCTACACAATTATTTATGAATTTCGGATTGTAATTCGTAATCCACAAGCTTTTTAATTCAGAAGTATCCGTGTTTCTCAACTTCGTGAAGTGTTTTGATGTTTTGTTCATATATTTGAGAGCATACTGTTATAACACTGTGGTAGTTCTTTGATTGCCCTGAGAATCGCTAAGGTATAACATATGTCCTGACTGTATAGAAATGTTGGGCTGATTGTGGAATCGAAGAGTTTAGTATGATTTCTTGGGTTTTATTTAATTACTCATTATTTTTGAAGGCTTATATTTACTCCATGCATCTCGCTTTCATTCTCTAGCTCTCATTGTTATTCTCAATTTCTACATGCACGTGCTCTTGAGGAAAACTTTGATTGCCGTATGATTTTCTCTGCATCGCAAATTTTTGATGAAATTGTATCATCTATTTACTCCCAGACCTATTCCTTCCATTAATCCGTTTAATTATCCATACATTGTTTGTTTTTGCATTTCCAAATATGACATTATTATTTTCTATATACAAGATATTATTCCATGAACGATAGAGATTATACAGTAAAACGAACGCCTTTGGGTTTTTTATTGAAACATTTACTATCTATTTCAAAAGTGCTGAACCAAAATAAATTGTCTTGAACAGTATCTTTTATGTGTCCCCTATAAAATTGTTACGGACACTATTATAGTGGTGTATGCTCGAGGCTTAAAAATCATATGCATTTCTTTTGTATGCCGAGTTTGTTCACTCAATGATTATTGCTAACAACGCGGTCTTCGATTTGGTGCTATAATGAATTTTACGTAATTGACAAAGGTGAGACGAATGGCTTTGTGACATATTCAATGCTATTGTTGAAATGTTGCTGGATTTTTCTACGATATCGTCTTCGTCGAACAAATTGAACCACTAAGTCTAAGTTAATAATTGCAGGAGGTTAATTTTCAATTTCTTCCTTTTCCAATTAGTATGAGTCGGCGTTTTTTCTTTTGTTGTAGCAACTTCTTGAGCTTCCATCAAGGAATTATGATGCAGATAGAATTGTAAAATAAATTTTTACTCTTATTTAGACTTCTTATTCTGAATTAATGAGTCCTATGTTCTATGGGGTTTTTTAATTTTTGATAAAAGTTTGCGAAGATCATTGTAAGAAATGTTTTGTTGTGGATTGCTTCTGTAAGGAGTAATTTTTGAAGCCAGTTATGTTTCATCACTTAAACAAAACACGAGAGACGTTAAAATTTATTGAGGTGTTAGAATTCTTAACACGTTGAGGAGATGGTTTATTCCACATTTATTTGTGCCGTAATTTTATGGTCCACAATAAAGAAATCCTTCGTTTTTGAATTTCGGTAAGTTGGTACTTTTGCTGTCTACACTTTCTAGTGTAATGCCTATATTATAGGGAATTACAGATCATGTTTGAGTCCATACTCAGGCAAACCAACTCTTCCATTTTTTACGGATCGATAAATTTGTACCAGAATAATCTGCTATTGTACGCAGCTTTAACACAATATAAGATTGGTCATCTCAAGTTTATGTATAGACTATTTGGCTTTTAACACTACGATATCATGAAGAAAACGACTGCAAGACACAGTTGCCATAGTAAGGTAGATTAGAGCAGCATTAAAAACTTCTTGTCATGGTGGTGGTAACTACTAGTTTGGATATATTACACACAGAATGTCGCTTTGAAGTAGAATTGTTTTATTAGTTTTTTTTTTTAGATTTTCAGATTTTCCTTGATATAAGAGCGACGCTTTATTATTCAAGATTTCATGTTAGAATTTTTTGAGTCTGACAATGAGTTTCCGTCACAGGTATTAACCAGAAACATGAAAAGCTCACCTTTAATTCCAAGGTCGTGCTCAGCATGCCATGAGTGTGATATCTTGAGTTATTTTCAAAGGATTTCGAGCCGCTATATCTTCGAAGTGTTGTATGAATCCTGAACACTAGATACCTCATATACGCGTCTTAGAATTTTCCAGAGGAGCACTGAAGGAAATTCTCAGGCATTTCAGAATACTGGTGAAATTTCTATTCCAATTTTCATATGCAATATTTTTATTACATTGATGGAGAACAAATGTAGAACCAGGTGGAAGAATATTTTTATAAAAAATAGAAACAACAGGGGCGCAGTGTTGCAGTGTGCCGCGGCGTACACGCTGGCCCGAGTCAGGTCGCGGCCGTCCCCCAGGCCAACTAAACCTCCCCCCCCCATGCCTACGCGGTCGGTAAATTGGTACCAAACAAATCTTGGTAAGATAACTGGCATTAAATTGGTGAAGAGTGGTCAATTCAAGTCAGTGTATAGACCAGGCTCGCATTCAACCGTCTCCACAATATCATTTTCAACACGAATGCATAGGAGCATCCTGCTAGCAGGGATTGATAAACGCCAAAGCTTATTTTATCTATATAAATATTTAAATATTTGTTCGTTTTTTTAGGTGGTGAGGTGATCGTAGGGAAACTTCGTATCGAATTACGTCGTCCAATGGTTATTAACGCGGTAAAATTACAGTTGAAAGGTCGTGCCATCTGGTTGAACGATCCTTTGAAAAACGACAATATTGAAAAGGTGATTTGTGAAGATGCTGTTATTTTATAACACGTTTTCTTTAAAGATTTACATAACTATTTTTAGGTTTATTTTGATCAAGACTTTACACTTCTTGAAAGGCCACCGGGGAAGCCGGAACCAGGTCATTTCACATGGATTGGCGGATTTCCATATAGCCTTCCGTTTGAATGTCCTCTTCCTAAGGTGTGGTGCATAATCATTATGTAACTGACTTTCATCAAGTTGAAGTCATTTGTCATACATCCAGAGTTCATACTTCTCTTGGTTTATTTGAACAAAATGACCTGATATTCTGAAGAAAGAATTTATCGACAATTATAATAAGGAATCACTCACTTAGTCTTTTTTCTATGAGGTCCGTGGGGAGGCGTAGAGACTCAGTGATGGAGGTGCCGCAGTGACACGCCGGCCCAAATCTTCGCGGCCGTCCCCCAGACCTACCAAGCCCGCCATCCCTACGGGGTTGGTAGATTGGTACCAGAGAAATCTGAGTAGGATAACTGACACTAACTTAAGAGTAGTCAACTCATCTCACTGTATAGACCGGGCACGCATTCAACCACCTCCACAATATCAGGTTGAACACGAATGCGTTGTCGCATCCTGTCACAAGGGATTGATTAACTCTAACAATTATCTTATTTTATCTTATGAGATGATTCATATCGAAGGGATGTCCGGCTTCGTATGAAGGACCATACGCATTCATACGTTATTTTATCAAAGCCAGCATCATTCACGAACAGGAAGATGGAGGAACGGTATGGTTTGATGTTTTATAATATGTGATGAATTGTGTAAAGTAAACAATATTCAAGTTAGGCAAAGGCCTTGTTTTAGAAGGAATATTACGTTAAGAAGGCGTTTTCAATAGTACCAGTATGTGAAGGGCAGGTAATCAAGGGAGAGCCCGTTGTAGTGAATGAATTGGCCCTTTATGGAAGTTGTTGTTGTAAGAAGAAGGTAGTTTTATAGGGTGATTTCCGTAGACTGGCACATCTTTCTCATTATTTGCTGTTGGTTTAGATATCTGCTGAACTAATATTACCTAAAACTGTTTATCTTCCTGGTGAAGTAGTTGTTGGTACATTGAAAATAGGCGACAAGTTTCCTAAAGATATACTGCAACATGTAAGTTCTTATTTTCCATATCTGAGAGTCAGTGATGTATCGCTGAATAGTATAGAAGTTTGTTGGGTATTTACACTTAGGAATAAAAGTGCTGGGTATTACTAGGTAGAAATACGTCTCGTAGATCGAGTTTTTCGAGTTGGAGCTCCGGAAAAATTGGCTACGTCGCCATGTCGTACATTGTTCTGCAGGAAAAATCAGCCAACGAAAATAACAAAGAGAGGGAGAGAAATTTGGGACAATTTGTATCTTTTAACAATTCCTGCAGTGTGCCCATCAACGAAAGGCGTGTTATTTCAATTGTGTTGTGCTCTTATTTGATATGCTTGTATTTATTTAAAACAGTGGTGCGATTTTTCAGTTATTTCTCTTTTCAGAAATTTTAGATCCTCTAAAAAACGAAATTCGTAGTATCAAAACGTGTGCGACTGTTGTGGAAAGTCCATCCACAGCAACACTACGCCTCAGAAAACAACCTTTCATTAAAATAGAATATGCGATTCAGGTATTGAAATGAAAATTCATATTGGATGTGAGAAACAACAGATTAGAATTATAAGTCATCATGGATATTTCAGGTTTCTTTAGGGAACAGTGTCATGCTGGAAGCTCCGATAACAATCGGAGAGTTGTCTTTGCATGATTCAACTACAATCTTGAAACCTTTTGTCGGTGGACCCCAACCAATTGAAGAGGTTGACGAAACACAAAGAATATCTATTGGAGGTCCATTTATGTACACCCCTATGTACGCAATATTGAAGAATTCTGATGACGTTAATTGCAACACAGATGAACATGGTAATTTTTGATCTGTGTTTAGATTATTTTATCTCTCTTTGTCTTTCTTTATTTGTTTTAGCGATTCCAATGTCTTCTGTTATTTCAACTGATGTGGGTTCACTCTTTGGGAAAGAAACTATAACACGGCAGCAGGACATTACTACTACAAATTATGAAATTTCTGTTCCAAATCATGATGAAATCGACCTGAAAACACCAGAATATGTTAATGATGAGGAAATACATGTATGTTCATGCTCAATGCATCACATTTAAAATCCACTTTTTAGTGAAGGTTAATCAGTTGTCAATCTAGACAGTATCCATACTACGATAATGTTCACCTATGTCAACAAATGTGCTTATGTTTTTTTAAACATCCCCAGTCTCTGTGATTCCTTGTTTTCAAGACTGGCGGCAGTCTGCGTTGGAACTAACATACTTGTTTTGCTTTTATACATTAACTTGTTATCGGGAAGCAGTTCAGCGTAGTCTGCACAGCACATCCAGTGTTTACCAACAACTACCTACACACGGTTAAAATGTCAGCGTTTGTTTTTCAGAACCCACAAGAGGAACGCCACAATATGAGGGCTTCCTACCCATTTTTTACAACCTCTACACTTTATTTAGCACGCATTTTTAAACTCAAGCTACTCTTTAACTCTCTGGTTCCATCAAGAACTTTGTGACACTTTCCTTGTTTTTCATTTGTATTTTATTTTACATGTTTTTATTTATTTGGTAGACCTTGTGGAGTACAGAAAAATTGCATTTAATGAAAACCGCATGAAGCCTGACCACCACTGTGTATTTCCATAGTATAACATATCTTGTTTAACATCGCTTAAGAAGGGATTACTTAGCAAAGATCATATTTGGTTGCTGAATTGCTCTATAATATAAGATCGTAAAAGAGTAGCATTTAAAAATTTGTGGAGAAGATTGTTGCTGAGGTTCATTTAGAGTTGCACATTTCTTCAAAGGATTTGTGGTGTGCACTGCGCATCTAGTCTGCCTAAATTCTGCATTCGAGTAATTTCGCAATTTATGGCAGTCTTCTGTGGATTTCCTTGATTGGGGGATCTCAAGGTGGTCACGAGGCTACGTGACGCGACACCAGGTGGATGATACGGGATGGGTGGTAAGTCGCAGACCAAAAGCGACTGTTTACTTGACCCTAAAGTGCGGATTGGTTCAGGGTATAAAATTCCCTCATTTCGCTGTGCTGGATCGATTTATGCTTTCTGTATGCACATGGATACATTTATGCATATGTGCATATTTCGCTTAAGTGTATACGGATTGTGTACTGCACTTCCGGCCAAAAGCCCGCAGTGAAACGACTAGGAAAAGCATAGAAGGCGAATAGGGGCAGCTTTTAACAAATAAACATTAGTCTACTCATTGGCATGGACTGGCAGGCTGCTCATGAGTGATAAAACTTATTTAGAACTCACGGAACGGCTCTGTAAGTTAGGCGTAAGAACGATTGCAAAACATAGCAAAAAGAGGGTCTTACTTCTCTGACTCTATGGCACAGTCGAGTATGACGAAGGCGAAGGAGGAACGAAGATCTCAGGGCCAAACTAGGCTGCCTGAACGTGAACGGAAGATGATGATCTGTGCATACGACGCACAAACGCTTGCATCAGGATCCTCCATAGAACATTCGAGGCATGCTCGGAATATTTGGTACGACGTTCTTGGAGTGGCTGAGACGAGAAGTCGTCAGCCATTAATCGTTTTTTACGATGCTGGAGAAAACCTCTTACTCGGAACGTGGGTTGATGTACTCGTCATTTCGAGTTTGATCATCATCATCGATTTGTTTCAACAAACCACACGAATCGAACTTTTCGAACCTAACAGACGTTGTGCAATACCAGCATTAACAATCTTCATCGTCTATACTTCTACATCAGACTACGATCAAGATGAAATAGAAGCATTCTACACAAACTTCTAAAAGTTCTACAGTAAAGACGAACACATTCTACAATTTCATTGTTGGCGATTTTATTGCTAAAATCGGTCTTGAAAAACGTCGCATTGGGACACCACAATCAGAGTTTATCATGGCGAACAAGATTATCCATGGTAACTTGATTGCAAAAGCCCTCATATTTGCGATGGACGTGGGAGTATTCTTATGTGAAGTACCATAACGAAATAGACCTCGTTGTAGTAAATAGATGGTTTTGCCCAACGGATGTTGCAGTTGTCCCAAAGTTCTGTACAGGATCAAACCATCGCCTCCGCATCAAATTACTCTTTACACGCAATAGAAGGAAAGCAGCAATCCATAAAAAGGAAATCTCAAAACTAAACAAGTCGAAATCTTTCTATACAACTTCTTTGGCTAGCTTTCGGAAAGACACCGTCATTCAAACATTGGAAAAGAATATAAAAAGCTATTTAGGCACCTTGACGATAGCTCAGAAAACACCGAGAATTCAATAACTACTATAAAATGCTGATCTCTTGACTTCATACGCCAACTTAAAGTAGCTAAGGCCGCAGATAATTACCGACTAACGTCCGAACTTGTGCACCGCTCTATAGAAGCTATAAAAAGAAGCTCTTAATTAGCGAAGAACAGAAGCGATTAATGAAGCAGCGTAGGCTGGCAAAAGCATTAGCGACATCCGCTTGAAATTTTATTGAGCGACGGATATGAATCATAAGACTAAGATGACTGCAGTCCGATGCCGGGACGGAACACATGCTTTTTCCAGAAAGCCAATAGAGAAAATCATGTACGATTTTTGCTCGGATCTCACATGCGTCGAATTCCGTATGAAGAGATGAAAAACGGTTGTTTTTCTGAATGTTTCCTTTCCGAGATCCCACTTGCTATTTCGTCGGTAAGAATCTTACAACTTTCGTAATAAACTGAATTGGACCAGAACATTTGAAGAATCTACTGCCACTTTTCATCAGAGCACTAGCTCGACTCTTATTACGCTACCGATCACAAGGCAAAGTTCTAAATGGAAGGAAAACTACTAGGACTGTGTTCCTGCAGGAATGGGCTTCTCTCTTCTTCTGGATGAAGTAGCAAATTGCCTTATAGTAGCTGTTTTACTCTTTGGATTTTACATTTATCATATAACATAGTTAAACTATTGTGGACAGCAATTACAAAACAGCAAAACTAGTCATCACTTACGTCATGTGGTACGGTCAATTTCGTTGTGAACTAGAGTAGGTTCTTCAGAAAAAAAATTACATTTTCAAAGGTCATTGTTGGTTTGAAAGTTAAATTAGGTTGCAGAAGAATGCTTTAGGATTGTCGCATTCAGAAATCGGAGAAGTCTATGTCATACTAAATAGAAGTTGTCTCAAAATCATACATGGAATTTAAATATTAGGTTTTCTGCACCAGGTTACTTTTTAAGAAATTTTTAAAACGTTTGCCAAGTATTTGGAAAAATACCATCATTATATAGAGTAACACCTGTCTGGTCAAATAGAGCTAAAGTTCTAGTCAACGTCAATTCTCACCCCTCATTTACAATGGCATTAGACATTTCTGCCATGAAACACATAAAAAGCGGAATACGAATTTTCGAATTATGTGCATCACCGAAGATCAAAGACGCAGCAGTACACAGCAAATCTGATAAGAACAGCGCTTTATGCTTATGAGCAATGACTGGCAGAGCATAAGCATTTGTTTTTATACATACATTTGTACAAAACATTAGAAGCGCTATATAGAATTAACGCTCTTAATGGTTAGATTACCTTAATGAATTGATTGGGAAACTAAATTTTGATTCTCAGTCCACTTCATAGTACAAAATGAAATTACTGACCTACATTTGTGAACAATAGTGATGGGCGACTGTAAAATATACTGACAAAAGTGTTTTATTTAATGTTAATTCAGTTATTTTTTCAATACGCATCCTGTCTTATATCTAGCTTGTCCAGCTCGAATAAACTGTAATCATAAATGGATTGTAGCATGTCAAATTGAACTCGTTCTCATCTCCACTTATAATAAAAAGAGGTCGCTATATAGCCATCTTTGAAGGGGGAGAGTTTGTTGGTCGGTATTATGCATCTCTGCTACTAAAACCACTTACTATTTAATATACTCACCAACTTGTTGCAGTTTTTGATATACCTCTTTTTATTCTTTTAGAATGCCTCTGGTGATATTGTCCAAGTGCATCAAGCAGCTGGATCAGGAGATGAAGAAGCCACTGTTACTACTGAAGTATGTTTGTTCTTAGTGTTTTAAATAATCAATCATAATGCTTTCGTATTTTATCTTAGAGATAACTCACATCCACCAATCTTTACCACTGCAGTGCCATCTATCCTTCCTAAATTTCTGATTTCTACCAGTATATGTGTTTATTACTGCACTACAAATTAAAACTTGTGGGAATTTGAATTCTTCGTATTTGTGCTTTAACAGTGAGTTACCGAGAGAGAAAAAACAATTGCATTCTTCATACGTTCGAAGTATAACATTTGCTGAGAACGTGCACTAAACATATATAATATTCTTTGATTTGGATACGGCACTATTTCTAACACAAATAATTCAATTTGCCTTGAAATAGCGATAATGGTTTTAGGGTTGCCCGCGTCATTTCAATAAATACAGTATTAATATTAGATGGCAAAGAGATCCTTGTTTTACAAGTGAAGTAAGATGTTCTAAATTACTAGGTGCATGCTAAAATTTTTGTTTTGACGGCTGCAACTTTGATAGGAAAGTTCTCTATTTTTTCCTTAACGTAAAGTTTTAACATTCGGTAGCAAAGAGACTGGTTGTTTCTTTATTGTCCGAAGTTTAGTCGCAGTCAGTATTAACCTATTAGGCGACTTGAAAAGCCAGAAACTTTTATTGGTTACGGAAGATAAAATCTTTAATAATTTAACTTGAGTCATGGCTTGCATTAATCGGAATTATCCTGCTAGAAAATTAAATGGAAGATTCATAAATTTCCTAATAAGATGTTGACTCAGATGTGGCTTTTCTCTATGTAGCAACGTGAACCTTATAATATACATCTTTAATGTATTTACGTAAAATCCGGAAATTTCATGTCTTTATACATTGCAATGTGCTTCGGAAAATGTCGCTGTGAAAGCTGTGGTTTCAGCGGAAAAGCGTAAATTTTAGATTTATCATTTGATCTGTAACTATTTGGAAAAATTTAATTCTAAGACACTTTGTCCATTTATTACTTCAACAACATGCACCACATCTAAGTTTCAATTTTGAAATCTAATTCTTTTACTTTCTTAGATTAGATGTATTTGAAAGTATGAGGTGTGTAACGCTTTTTTCTGCTCTGTTATTGATTATATTGGAGAAAATACCGATAGAGCGCTGTGAGGGTTTCTCGGAAATCTTTCAAACAGTTGGGGTACATTCTATTTAATGGGTGTATGGAAGAGTGTTGAACGAACTGCGGTTTTAAAGAGACGGTGTGAGTCTCTCTATGTGCATTTGATCAGTAGTTATTTTTATTGGCCTATATTTGGTCTACGTATGTATCATATTACTCGTTTCTATCGTTATTGCGTGGTTAATTATTTCTGATTTAACGGCTTTCATTCACACGCTTTTGAATACGTTTTCTTACTTGATACTGCTTAAAGTTAGTGTCATAATAGAACTGCGTAGTTCGAAGCGCCTTTCCATGGTCATAATTACTATGAATTGATAAGTTGAAAAACATTAGTAGAACAATATAGTTAATCTAATTTCGTAAATTGGTGTCACTATTTGATTCGCAAATGCTGCT
>KN717027.1:18861-38083 GCA_000816705.1 Dictyocaulus viviparus | reverse complement strand
TTTTGCATGTAATTTGGGTGATAAGGTAGAGATTACTCGACAGAGTATTCTCTACAATCTGCTTGATTGCGAAGCGTACTAGGAAAAATATATTGGCGAAATGGGAAGGTCACTGCGTGTCAGCATAAACGAGCACTTAGTAAAAAAACTACAATGAAGACCAAATACTCTACTAGGTATGCAAAGATTACAGGTATATAAAAGGAAAATTTCGAAATAAGGCTCCTCATACTTTATCGAGAACAGAAGACGCCAGCGCGCAAAATAATTGAGGCATTCTGAATGAATTTTATGTGTCCAACTATAGATTGCAGCGAAGAATGCCTTGAAATCATACGTGATATGGCAGAGTACATTAGAGTATTATTTAATACACACGCTACATTGTGCGTGTATGTTATTTCCATGCTAGTAGTCTCTACGTGATCTCTACAGCATTATAGGGTTCAATTTTTTCTTGAGTACTGGTGGTGCTTAGCTAGCTGAGTTGTGAATAAGTTTATTTAACAACCTCGTATGCTCTAGAAGAAGTAGCGAATTTATTCATTTGATAAATGTCGGAGTTAATACATAGCCGGTTTCGTGATTGATTCGAAGTTAATATCTAAATTAACGATTAAAATACGTGAGAGTCTGTTTAGTAGTATATTTGGTTATTCTCCACGTCATAAATTCGTTTGGTTGCATATATTTGAAGCTGCATCAGTTAGCATGTAGTTGATTGTACGTAATCTTGATCACGTGCCAATCTGTTAAGGCGTAAATACATAATACAAGAGACCGGAATCTTGGATTTTTCCTTCTAATTTTTAATATCACATCGTTTATAAATACAATGATTTCATCAAAAATTGCCGAGGTAACTGCATAAATTTCGCGTGATAATTTATGGTAGCAAACCACTGTGAAGACGGTATCTCATGTCAGCCCAGAAAAATCTCCAGTATGTTATCAGAACACGATATTGATGGCTCATGGATGACATGCTGATTCAACAATAACGTGTAGGTTTGTTGCAGCTGCAGCATCCCTAATACCTATGCTACGTAGTTCTTCTCCAGAAGTGTATCCAAATTGCTGTTCGAATATGGTAAAAGTCAATTAGAGGAAATTCATGGATTTTTCAGAGCTCTAATTGTACTGAAATTTTTCGAAACCGTTGTAAATCAGTATGCATATGTGATTTAGTGCGTTCAAACAAGATAATACACTTCTAAAGCCTTTAATTCGTTCGTACTTTTGCTAAATTTTGATTGCATCATTTCAATATTATTATCCATGAGTTAAGTTTCATATTTGTCAAGATACATTGGAATCTCTGAATGATAATAGATCTCTTTTAAATAAGACAACAAGCGACAACAAATAAATGGTGAAAATGTGTACTATCATAGAGAGCGTACTGGAAACAATTGAAAAAAAAATTTGTAATGTTAATTCTAGGACGTCACCGAAATTCACAACGGTTGAGATCACGATCTCTGTGAACTGTAATGAAGCGAAATACCTTTGGTACTTTAGAATGACAATTAAAGAAAACAAAGTAACTGCCTCAAGAAGATCTTCCACCATTGGGAACGTTATCATATCTGCTCATTTCAAGAAGTGGACTATCCCTGCTATCGCTTGACCATTCTTCAACTGGGCTAGAACGTTCGCACAATGGTTTACACTCATTCAACATTGCAGGAAATCCTTCGATATCTAGAAATCAATAAACTTGTTTTGATTGGATAGAAGGGTTTCTCGTTCTTCATGCTTATGTTAGGTTATTTTATCGAAAAACCAGCAACTACCAAATCTGCTTGCTTTTGCAGAATTTTTTACGAAAACTTGATAACACAACTGTAATAATATAATAATACAATGGACAACATTATATGAGAAATTTACGGTATTTGATAAGGACTTCCTTTCACACTTTAAATATCTTATATTTTTCTGTATAATTGAAATATTCTACTTTTAGTAGTTGGATAATCAGATACTATTTTATATTCGCATGAAGTATAATTAGATACCCTAAAGTAATATTACTACTCAGCCTAAGAAAAATTTATAAAAGCCCTTCGATTTTCATACGGATTGACCACCTTATTTGACAAAATACAATGTTGCGGTGAGCTATGCACATTAAAGCAAAGGAATAGTTGTAGAGAAGTAATCTGACGTTTATCGGCAACTTTGATTTTGAAAATTAAATTTCGTCAAGTCCAAACACCAGTACACCTAACCCTGTCCATTGTTCCGCCTGCATATCTGTCATTCACTGCTTTCTAACGCAGGAAAAAAACGAATTGGAATCACTACGACCGACTTCCGACGCAAAAAACATTACGAAATTTTTAATTGGGAATTAATTTGTTGACTATAAACCATACAAACTCCTCAGCGTTCGTTTGTCGAATAAAAGAAAAGAAAAATATAGATTTCAAAAATGAGACGAAAACAACAGTTTCGATGTAGGTTACGATATTACATCATGCTACGTTATGATTTTTTATGCATTTACTAACGCAGGAATCCATTTGCGGAGTAAAGCTCTCGCAGAAGAAAAAAAAACTAACGAATATTTTCGAAATAAAGAGATAAAGGCTTCAAACTCAAGTAAAAATGAAGTGTATGACAATCAAAACCGAGTGGGATGCATTTACGGTGAACCAATAGCTATGGGCGGAACATTATCAACAAAATGATTATGACATTTAGAAATTACCCAAGAAAATGATCATAATACTCAGGGGAGTTGTAAAATAATTTACAATTGCATGCACCAAATAACATCAGATTTCCTTAAATAGCGACTAATTTAGAATGAAAACTTCAGGAACATCTGCGCTAAACCCCAACAAGGACAAGAACTTTCTTAAAAACTAGTACACTGACTAGCTGAAAAACTCAAAATGAATAAAATGATCACCATATTTCTAATAAAAATTAATATATATATATATATATATATATATATATATATATATGATCTGTTTGTAAGAATTAAAATAATTATAAATAAAGCATTTCAATTGTTGGTGGATATAACAATTCATTCTGTAATCAGTTCTTTATACAACAAATGTTGACAGTTAATGTATAGCAATCTCAATACTTGCCGACTTAGTCACGGTTTCAATGCTTTCCGTAATGCTTCTGCCTGCTTTCTTGTTCAATGCAAACATTTACAAGCACATCCTTGGTGTATAAGAAATGCGGTCGTGGTTTTGAGCATTATATTTTGAGGGGTTTTACTGATAGTGTTGGTAGCTATTATTCAGGTAAAGGTGCAGTTAGCCGGATTCAAAACGTACACCGCGGCATAAAGAACGAGTCTCACGTAGCAGCAACTGCTTTGAAGCAAGAAAAAAAAACAAATTAAACTTTTTTGATTTACTCTCATTCATTTAAGAAAATGGAGCAATTTATAAACAAAGTGATCAGAAGAGCACAGTAATTTATAAAATTCAGCGAATGAAGTAAGAGAAGTCTTATAGAAAATAAAGTATAAGGATCATCTAAATTGAAGCAAAGGACACTAAAGCTACATAAGTCGACTGTGAACATACCATGGAAATTATAGGATAATCTAAAAAAAACAACTTTGTGTCACCTTCTGCATTTGACTGGTTAATGTTGCTTCGTTACATAAAGTGTCTCATGAAATTGTCCATAGTACTCCTAACATAATGAAAATGCTAAGAGTGATATCGATGTATTAGATTCATTGGTTTTTCAGGATTCATATATTGTTTAAACGAAGGTTTAATTAACTAGATTTGAGATCTTGGGTAGAACTACCTAAAAAGTTACACGTAACAACCTAATGCGAACAACTGTTAAGATTCTGACGAAGCTCCATTAATTATATTCCAATTAAAGACATGAAACCATCAAAACAGTTGGTAGAATAACGGATGAATGCCACAATGCGAAGCATCCACAAAATGTAGAGATGAGCTCTGCCTGTGATCAAAGCAACAAAAATCTAATGTTGAAATTAAAATTTTTTCAAATGAAACAAAAAACACATGTATCCACTAGTAATCTTATAACTCTTAAACGATTTTAATCATACCTTGTAATTCCTGTCGGAACATCACTCGTTTTTGAGGATCATCTGAACCGTTTTGAAGATAAGCATCATTGTTGGAATTTGTACCGCTACTTGGTTGCCTTAAGTAGTGAATATGGTTCGAATTTACAAGTTACTTATATCTAATGAGTAAGTTGATCATTGTTTTGTCTATTTCTTCACATCAGCTTATATTTGTATTTATGAGGTGTTCAGCGCAGAAGTAGAGGTGCCATGGCGATACGCAGCACTTAGTGTGCACAAGTTCGCCGCCACACCTAGGCCTAAAATGCCCGCCAAGTATCGGCAGAGTATAAATTAGTGCTGGAAATAACTGGGTAAGATAGTAAGTCTGACCTGATAAAAAACGATCAACTCAGGTCAATGTGAAGAGAAAATCCGTATTCAATCACCTTTACGAAATCACGATGTAAACAAATGCGTAAGGATTAGTCAAAGTGAAGCTTATCTTATTTTATCATGAATTACCTAAGCCGCTAATTTTTTTTATTGGGAAAACACCTTATATGTAGCACAATGACTCCGATTGTCTATAAAAGATCGACGTTAACATCTGAGACGAAAAATGCAAGCAAAGTTTCTGCAATCCAAGCAAATATTCATAGTATTCATATGATCTAATAAACTAGTGATGAAAAAGCCATGAAAACATTTTCTGGTAAGAGATACGTAAAACTTGCACTAAATTTGATTTTCATTAAAAAATTTGCAGGTTCATTGTGGTATCGTAAGCTCAGTCTTAAATAAATGCAACTTTGGTTTATCACATTGACTTCATTTAACCACTCCTTATCCATTTAGTGTCGCCATCTTACCCAGATATCTCTGATACCAGTTTAACGAACCCACAAGGAAGGCGAGCGGGGTGAGCCTGGAAGTGATAGCGAACTTAACTTGGACCTGCGTATCATTGTGGTGCCTCCAGCACTGCGCTTTGGGAGCACAAATTTTAACGATTTCTCATGTATATTACCAGTTATGAAGAAATTCAAATAAAAAGCTTTCAATGGAGTACATTAAAATTTTTACCTGCTTGATTGTGGGCCGGAAACAATAGTGTCAATCGACAAATTTTCTGAAAGATGAGATGCCACGCATATGGAAATTGAATTTTGCATTGTCTAAAATTAAGACATACTAAAATAAATGCTATATGCTATCAAATGATATTGACGTGATTATAGAAAAAACTGTTGAGTATAGCAATTAAAGTAAAAATATCGAAATATGAGAAAATATAGTGAATGAAACATTTTCAAGTATTCAGTTGAGATTTCTGTACTTACCTACATCTAATCACTAAATAGATAAATATTAAAAATACAATCTTAGGTTTTGAAAATACGTATTAATCATCTGAGGTAGCTAACCTGAGGGTTCATAGCATATGACTCGTCAAGTTTTATACCACAATCACTTTTCACATTGCTCAACCATTCACGTAGATGAACTGCTGGTGATAGTGATGACCTTCGCATTGGTCGAAGACTTTGTGCTCGTTTTCGTAACGAGCGAATTCCATCTCGTAATTCATCAACACCACGAGACATAAAGGACGATAACGAATCTGATCGTGAAGTTTGCATGGACGTTTCAATTGAATGAGATCTGTAAAAGAAAAAGACCAACGCTAAAATATAATAAGCTATTTTCGTTTGTATCAAACCATCAAATCGATCTCACAAAAACACTAAACGTAATGCGAACACATTTTCTATGTCGCATAAGCATTTGTTGTTGTTTTTTTTTTTTTGAACAATCTATAGTGTACAATCTCTATTGATGCTCCAGAAAACAGAGCAGTGAGACGTCTATTATTTGAGGAGAAAATTACTACTGGAATAGCTGTGTTGTATTTTGTGGGTATTACAGCGACCAGAAGTGCATTACAGTAATATTAAGCGCACTGTGCGCATAAAATAACGCAGAGACACTGCTGAGAGGAGCATTGTAATAGGGTTCTATAGTAATTGACGAATACAAGAATAAACAAGTGCTCATTTTTGTATGTTGCTTAAAACGGTTCACCTCCTCAACGTGGGCGAGAGGTTGTTTCAATGTGTCCATCTGTCATGAGTAGTTGGTAATTCAATCTCCTATCACGGTCTCTCAAGCTGAGCAATTCCTCATTTTAATTTCACGTGTAAATCGAGTTAAGATGAAGTCTATATCGAGCGTATCAAGATTTAGTACCATTGAGATAACAAACAAAGCCACAAAGTGGTAATATATTTCTGATATACAAAACTGGTGAGTGTTAGTGGCAAAGACATTGAAACAATTTATCTGGGTGCTCTCAAAAAATGAGAGATCGCCAGGATAATCAGCGAAACATCGGATTAAGGAAATTGGTAGAATTACCACAAAGCGTAAAAAATGATCAGTTGTTGTATTATGTCTTTTACAAAAAACAAATTATAAGATGGAGTGTGTTCAAGATCTGCTTGTTGCGTAAAATGATTGGTGACTAACTTATTGAATTCTTCTTCTGACATACGAGATGATTCAGTGGATCCGTTTAATGCCGATCTCCGTCCAAATCTGAAGAACGTGTCTATAGTTTTACCGCGGAGGAAACTCGGCCACCGCGACTTTCCACTATATCTAAATAGCCAGGTCCAATTTTTTGTTATCACTTTGCACTGTACAGCTTTCGGTTTTGTTTAAAAATTTTTCAACTTACGAACCTCACACTTGACAGTGTTGCAGATTTCTCAAGAATAAACGGTGTGTCAGTATGTGCTAATGGCGTATCGGAAGGTGCAGGATCACTCTCTGAATGATGGCACGTAGTACGTAGCTGAAACAAATTCCAACTCCCGCAGCGAGTATATTTTTTAAAGCTCATATGTCGAGCTGCATTTTGCTCTACCGTATATCGTTTGGAAAGTGGAAACGAGCAACTTTTACTCATGAATGATAAATATAATCTAAAGAAACTGAACATGACTGAATATTGTTATATTGAGAACGAAGATTGCCTGAGAAAACGTGGAGTAATAAAGAGTAATAAGTCCTTCAGTCAAAGCTGCTAACATTTGGTCAATTACACTTTTTTCCTAATACTAGGATGGTTGAAGTCAAATAATGCGAGACTATTAATTCTAAAAGTGAGGATATACATGCACAAGCTACAAGAGATGAAAGATTCCATGTACAAGATCTAGTTAATTCCATAGATTAATCAGCGACGCGAAGTTTAAGGATAGTCGATCTATTTCATAAGTCTTGGCACTAATCCATTCATAACTCTAGAACTTTGGAAGCAGATGTTTCCCATCATAATCATTAACGTCAATGCAAACAAACAATAGCTACTTCATTCCACCCAGTCAGCATATTGTCGATTGTTCATTTCATTTAATGTTGAAATTTCGACCAAAACGTTCTTCAAGATGCATGAAACGTCATTCATTGTTTTCGCCAATGAAGAAACAGGTTTCCTCGAAATTCAAATTCATGTAAACATTTTTCTGTTATTTAACTTTGTGGTGTGTTTGTTGGCCGACGAATTCTGACTCAAGGCCATGGAAAATGTAGGATAGTGGTAGTTAATGCAAATGTGGAGAAACGCTCCAATTGAACCGTAAGTAAGAATTCACCAAATGCCATATATTTATTTGAACTGTAACAGAGTGTATTATCTATCAAGAAAACTTAACCCCGGCATTAGCTTCTATATCAATTTATATTAGTTACCATTGTTCATACTTATAACGATTCAATAATAGGGCACTACTCTCTATTACGGCAATATTCCATCGAAGTAAAATTTAGACTACATAGAAGAGAAACTATAGGTTACCACCTTATACCTTATAATTTACGTTAAATACTTCCTTCATTTCGTAATGGCTCTGAAGATGTTGAAATCGCCAAAAAATTAACTACAAAAAACTATTTAATTAAAAAGGGAAAAGATCTTGTTTTATTAATGAGATTTGAGCAAAATGACTAAAACTCTCAGCTAAAAATAACTGGAACATTTTGAATTAACAATAAAAAATGCCTAATCAACAATCATATCCAAGCTCACATTATTTCAATATTTATTGATAAGATGAAATTGCAAATTGTTTAGTGCATGGGTGGTCTCATTTCAATCTCAATTGTTATCTAGTGTTAGACAAACTTTTCAAACAATGACGCCTAACAATATGATGAATACCTATGAAAATGAGTATCATGTCTAAATTTTTTCATTTCACAAGAACACTTGTACAAATCAACTTGATAAGAACGTATACCAGTTTAAATCAGAGAAATTTGTACATAAAACTCTAGCTACTGTATCGTAAACTGCTGGTTAAGATTCCACGACACAGATCATGCATATAAAACAACAAAAATGAATAAATGAATGCTTAGGAGACAAGAAAAAACAGTCTTTTGACTCGTTTGAAAACGCAACTGATTCCATCCTCACTAAGTAAATAATTACTGCTAAAAGTAAGAGAAGATTCGCAAGGTATATCGAATCTTTTCCGCCTACTTGTTTATATATTATGGCGTAATAGTTATTTTTATTATTGTATAACTCTTGCTGCCGAATATGACCAACTAGATACACAGAACTTGTACTGTGTACAAGTACATTACAGTACTACTCGAGGGATTCTTTACGTGGATTTCACCGTCCAGAAAAGACTTTATCTGATGAACCTTTCGCTTTCGACAAAAGCTATGCCCTGAAAAATATCCAGTAGCTTCAAAAACATTCATTTATGAACTCTGGACTTATGAAACTCCTTTATTGTTTGAGCACGCGGATTTTGCACCACTGCTTGACGGATGACCCAATAAGTTATATTAAACGAAAAACTATGCGGGAAACCTACAGAAGACAAGTCCTGGCATTTCCGAATACTGTATAGACCACAGTAGTCGAGATTGACAATCTCACATATTTCTTCATCTCTCTCATTCATATCTCAAATCTCTCATTTATATCCTTCTGTTTCATCATCTCTCTGATTCATATCTAAAAAATAGCCCTGCTTGGCTTCTGTCAATCTATTTGTATTAGTCTTCATCATTGATTCTGACTGTTTCCACAAATTATATACTTCTATCAATGCCATCGACAACAAAATTTCATGCTTCAACCATAGTACCATTACGTCATATAGGATAGGAATATAGGATTCTTATTTGTGAAATAATCACTTTAAAAGTAATATTCGTATAAGATGACAAAACTGGAAACGAAAAAGGAAAGAATAAACTTACGAACATCTGGAACAACCTCAACTGTATCAGAAGTTTCATCAACAAAAATGGACGTTGAATGGGTAATAAAGTAGTAACAGAGCGAAGTATGTACGTCCAAGCCGCAAAGCACTTGAGATTCATCTCCATCATCTACTGGAGGAGCTCTGAAAAGGAAAAAATCCAGTTATACCAGGTATATTGCCAATATGAAGCCGAATAATGATGAGATTAGCTACAGACCGAAGTAAATTAGGAGCCCATACAATTGCAAGGTTTTTTGCCGTCATATCGGTAAGTGAAGTATAGCTGCAAAGACGTGAAAGATGTCGCATTAGATAAGTTGCGGTTCTGGAAAAGGAAAGAGTATGCTGGAAGAAACTCATGTAAGCTTCTTTTATATTCTTCAGCATCGCTGATTTTGGACATATTTCTATTCTGTACAGAATACATTTTCTCCGAATTTATAGATTATTATTACCAAAAGTTAAGATATTTTCCAATTTAGAAGAAATATAAAGAGGTTACTTATGTAGTAAGCAATAACTGGAGAATAAAATTTATTGCTTTTTTAATGCAGAAATCTCTTTCTTATATTTTTGTATTCACTGTTTCGAAAGTATTGGATGCCTGATAAAGTAGAAAGCAGGTAAAATACAAGTCATGAATTGCTGAAAGGCTCCAAAGAATTTCAAATAAATTGTGAAAAGTGAACATAGAAAGTCATCTGGCCTATCATATTCTACTTTTATTTTGCAAACCATTACGTATTGAAATCAATCGTACAAATTTTGAAAATAAGAAGTGTTATGGAGTGTTATACCGGAAATGTGAAAGGGGCATCGTTTCAATTACGCTTCGCAATTTCAGCGTTTTACCATCTTCTTCACATTTAAACGCAGACTGGAAATAACCATGTTACCTTAGATATGCAAAAAATAATTAAAAACTGAAAATGTTCCAATTTGTTATGTGTAAAAAAGACAGCTTAAGATAATAAGGACTAAATAACTAATTCTTCTAACGAAACAGTCTTTAGAAAGAAGTGTTCATTTTTGAGAATTTTTCTAGTGTTTAAACTAAAACCCACTAAAATTTTAGAATAACACTGAAATGTGAACAGTGGATTCGGAAGTTGTCGAAAATATTGTTTCAGTAATGATGAAACTGAATAAATATCCTTCTGTCCAAATTCAAAAAGGTCCGGATCACCACCATTGTCAAACTGTGCTCTGGAATTATCATATAATGTTTTGGATTCCACTGGTAGTCATTTCCAAATTTATCATCTATGCACCTCAATTTTTGAATATTCGAATGTATTCCACATTGTCTGTAAATTCCTGTTACTACACCCTGAAGTTCGATTGCTTCACAGCATTTTTCAACAATTAACGGAACTGAAATGTATACTTATATTTCCAATGCAAATTGCAAAACTAATCACAGCTCATTCTTATTTATCTTGTTGGTTGTCAGTAATGAAATAAGATAAAATAAGCTTTGACGTTGATCCATCCCTTGTGACCGTACGCACCCAGGCATCCATGTTCAACGTGATGTCGTGGACATCACTGAATGCGAGCCTGACCTATACCAGTGGATTGAGTTGACCACTCTCCTTCAAGTCAGTGCTATTTATCTTACCAGATTTCTCTGTTACCAATTTACCGACTGTGTTGGAATAGCGGAATAGGGTAGGGAATCCGCAAGCTGATTAGGGCGTGCATGCCACTGTGGCTCATCAACCACTGCGTCCCCCAGTTTACATTATAAATATATCATTAAGTAGAGAGTGTTTTTGAAAGACAGCTTTCGAGTCTTTGACTAGAGCTATTAGATTTGAATGAATTGTTAAGCGAAAAGTTTGATACCTTTTCGACCAGTGCGTTCTAAATGATCAGCCAAAGCAATACCAAATACAGGATCATGAAGACGGATGCGGTAATTTAAAAATTTAGACATTCGACGATTTGTCGTCATGCAAACCTAGATAGAAAAACGATAACAAATACTTGGACGAAAATATGTAGAAATGAATTCTATTGTGTGATTACCTTTTCCTTCGAAAAAACAATATGTTGCCAGTACTTTCTATTCAATTATAGCAGGTATTATAGGAAATTAACAGAAATGTAAACAGATAAGCTCTAGTACTGTTGAAACCCTGCACGGGGGCCATGCTTTCGTCGTAACAGTAATATTGTAAAGATAGTGAGTGCAAGTAGCCCATACAGTGGACTTGATGACCAGTTGTTATACAGCCATTGTTGCTTATCACTCTATATTTCTCCGGGTGTCAAATTATCAAAACCGTACGGATTCGAAGTGGGCTTAACTTGGGTGCAATGTAGGGTTGCCTGCGTATCAATAAGCTACTACCAGCCAGTGCGCTACACGAGCCGGTGATGAAACGAATGATCAGTACTTTCAAATATTGATATAAATTGAATTTATTCAAAGAAATGTCATTAATAAAGTAAAGAAGACACATTTGGTTCACTTATTCACCTTACCAGAAGATGGAACATGATCTCTAATTCGTTTTTCATCTATAAGGCGAACACAATCGCATGGAAAGTAACCTACCTGGAAATCCAAAGTTGAGTCATCATACTTAATAGTAAAATTATAATACTATTTGTAGTAAAGATAATGTAAGAAAAAACATTTCCTAGTGGACTTTCTTTAAAATACTCACTTCAACCATTCTGTTTTCACTTTTGTTGTCATTTGCTCTATTTGCGATTGTTAGTTTTGCTTTCCAATATGTAACATCGTTCTCTTTACGACAATTCATATCAATTATCGATAATATGTCACCAACCTCAAGAATAATTGTGATGATTGGTTTGTTCACAAATTATTACCATTAAAAAATAGAGAGAAATGAAGATTACAAAAATTGCATTAAAACTATATTCTTTCTTTCAAATAAATGGAAGAATTATAATGGAAAATCAAATTTGCTTCATTACCCGTAAGCGTAGGTGGTTCTCTGAAGTTGGTACGAAATTTTTCGTGACAACTGCAGCTGCTACAGCAGGTGTGTTGATAGCAGTGTCTTCAGCCGGTTCAAAATGACACCCGTGACAATCAATCTATTCCATAAACATAGGTAAAATACGAAAGAAACATAGGATGCTTATGAAACTTATAATTAGTAGTGTTACTTACTTCTAGAAATTTTAACACAGGATAACAAGTGATTATGCTGCCGGTGAGCTGAGAAAGTCTTTTAACGTATCGATTGATGATATTCTATAAAAATTAGAACAGGCATATACATCCAGATTAAAGAATTGAAGAAATGAATCTATTATTATGTGGAAAACGCACATAGATATGAAAAGTGACGAATTAATGCATGATTACGAAGCATTTCACCTCAAGATTCTTATCATCCATATTCTCCAAAAACTCCAGCTCCTCTAGGCGTGAAAAACGTCTTGCAAAAACGCATCTATGTAGTTGTTGGTCAAAATGACACATCTCCGTTAGCGATCGGGAAATTTTCCTCAATATGCAATAATTAAAAGCAATAAAACGACTAGAATAATTAGCTTTCATTAATTAAAATTACTAAAAATATTCAACAAATATCGTACGTGAAATAAACATTAACAGAAATGTATTTATGTCTCTTACCATGAAGTACCATTGCTTTCAACATGAAAAACAAATAGAATTTGTTGATCCTTAATCACAGAAAGCAATGAAATTTCAATAGGACCAAGTTCAACTATTGGATAGTGAAAGTGTTCGCAATCGGATAGCCTTTGAATCCTGAAAGATATTCATTGATTCTACATTGATTCTACAAATGTTTGTAAATTGAAAGTAAAAGTTTGAGCTATAAATACCCTAATTATTCACATTTGTTAGTGCTCGTATTTCTTATTACATTCAAGACAATTTTAATTTTCGTAAAAATGAATTATAATCTTAGCATCACTTATTCAGTTAACGTACAACTAACATTCATAAGAAGTTTCAATCATATGAGCACAAATAATATCTTATATGATAAGAAAGAAATCTTACAAAACTCACTTCCATTGATTCCTCCAGAACATGGGGCTCTTTGGAAGTGTTGGCGCATTGGGATGGCATAATTGTGTGGGAACATCCATTACATCGTTATAAGATCTACATTTACTCGTTAACCGAAAAAAGAAACATCCGCTGGTTCAACAACTACGGTGAATTACATATATGACAAACACGGCTCAAGAAATTAAAGAGCTTTCCACTATAACTTAGTGAGTATGAAAATTACATTTCATATTTGCGTAATATTTATTAGAGAGACCGGAAAGTGATCAATTTTTTTGCTGGAAACTGCATTTGTTTATTGAAGTAATCACCAAAATCTTTCCCAAAATTTTCTAGTAGTTTTAGCCAGCATAAATGGCAGAGGTTTGATTCCATTTTTGAAAATCCTTCAATTTTCCATTGAAAATCGTCTTTTTTTTCTCAGAACATTGCTGAATTCTTCAAGCCTTATGCAAACTCTAACATTTCGAATTCTAAGCCGTTTATTCTAGTTCATGAGGTGGATGAGGTATAAATTCTAATTTTTTGTGCTGTTTTTGCAGTGTGCGATCTTTCGTTATTGTGTTGAAGGATACATTTTGTTATTAACGAAAACGGACTTTTTCCTTCTTGTTTCATTTGTTCGGGTTGTTCACAATACATTGTCGCTGTTACAGTATGACTAGCTTCAAACAGCTAATAGTGTATGATTGCAGAAAAATTCCACCACAAACAGACAACGAGATTCTTTGTTGCTGGTGATAATCGAGATGTCGTAACAGGTGCTTCTCTAGAAAAATCCATTGTTTTTAGCATGGGATTAGCACCCACTTCTATTCACTTCTTTTCCAATTACAGCTCGTCATAAAAACGGCTCCACACCGAGACAAAAAAAAAACGCGTTAGTAGTAATCGATCACCCTCTCAATCATTTCATGATATATCCAAATTCTTTCCCTCTACAATTTCCCTATGCGACAAAGATTATACTAAACTATACCACAGACGGGGAATCTTCAGTGATGATTCGTCAATTGTTTGACGAGGTTTCGACACAAAATAACTGTGAATAAGCTCATCAAAAATGTGCCAAATATGCGTTTGTTAGTTAAAAGAAAGCATTATCATGAAGATTACTGATCAAGGAGATTTTAGGATAGTTACCATGGCAGATTAGGATAATATTGGTAGTGTTATACATATAAAGAATGATGGCAGTTAGACTTGTACACATTGTTAATCAAGCATTAATTCATAAAAAACTAGGCATGACTTTATTGTATATTTGTTGTTTTCATGTAAAGTATGGTGTGTTATACTGCCTTGTCCGGATTGTTTCTATAGTAGGTAGAATACGAATGAAATTTCTCAAATCACTGATCAGTTTACCGACAAATGTATAAGTATTTCATTTCTTGTTGAGATGTGGTTTCCTGACGACGTTTTTACCATATCAAAGGTTATCTTTCAATAATGTATAAATTATTAGATAGTACCTTTTTCATTATTCCGACAAATCACTTAGTATATATGATGAAAAACAAAGCATTCTGCGGTGAGTTAGTAATCACATAAGAACGACAAGCCCCGACTGGAAAATTCTCATATTTCTTACATCGTGCTAACAGCTTTCATTTTTGCATCATTTTGCAAGCAACCTACTAGGCCATTGGTTTTTTTTGTTGTAGTAGTTGTTATACAACATGCACAAGTTCTACGGAGAAATTTCCTGTGCAGGAATGAAAACACCACAACGAATATTGTCGATTATGAAACTAATAATATGCTAGTTATTGCGGCGCGTAGTAATGTTAGTTCAGCAACGATTAGGATAATATGACGCAAGAACTCTTGCTGTTAAATTCCTAGGAGTTCATGCTTATCGTATTTGTTCAAGCAGACACAATATGAAGAAATTTCACTTAGGAGAAAATCAGTTCAGGAATCCTAAAATAATCTGACTATTTTAAGTAAACCAACTGTTAAAGATCGTAAAATGATATCAAAACACTGCAAGATAAGGGTAATGTATGCGCAAGTATTACAATAATGATAACGAAGTGAGATTCATTACACAAAATCCACATTTACTGATCGTGTGGCGTTAAGGCAAGCATTTGCAAAAAGTACCGGAATGTTTTGCAATGAAGCATGAATTTCTCACAAAAAAGACACAAATATAGCTAAAATCTCGGTGAAAGGAGCAAAAAGTATGGCATTAGATTTAAGAAAAAAAAAAGAATTGATTGAATGGCACGTTAATTTAGCCATGTAGTTTGTGATAGAGCAACAATACGTCGTATCGATGTTCAGTGTGGCAAAGCACCTGACATTGACGCTAATGTTAAACTAAGTTTCCTCGGCAGATTCTGGCCGCATCCTTGACGGACGGTCGTATGAATGGATATAACAAAGTACATATCGTCGCATTTTCATATTATAGTCCAATAAGAGAAACGAAACAAAAAAAATCTGATGTATTCTTCTAGAGTGCCAACTGTCGATCGTATTGAACACAATGATTAGTAAAGATTGATAAGAATAGAACAGTGGTAAGTCACGAATAATAAAATATGCTTAATCATTCAATAATTTGAAAAATTAGGATGATGTCAAATATTACTCATAGTTCAACTTTGGCTTAAAGAATTTCGAGCTATGCCACTTATTTTGTAAACCACTAAATTTTGCACTGAACTGAAAAATTCTTCCTATCAATAGAAAAGAACATTTTACAAAATTTTTGATCACCTCACAAAATTCTGGGGAGTTAACTGCAGGGTCAAAGTGGTTAGCAGCAACTCAAAGGAAACGAATTCATTGAGATAAATTTTTCTTTTATTTCTCATCATGCGATGTTAGCAGGAAATCAGAGCTCACTTCAATTGAGTATATAGATGTTTCCTTGAATATTCATTCATTGATTATTAATCAAACTAACTGTTCAGTTCAGTGTATAAAGTTTCTGAAGAAATACACTATCGAATGAACCCTTATTAATTTTTGTTCTATCATTCGTTACTATTTATTTTTAATTCTATTAATCGTATTTAGCTCATACGCATATATAGAAGTGAAATGGGAATTTTCAATAAACTTTCTCATTAAACTTTTTACATTATTATTACACTCAACAGAATTATTATTATTTCGTTTACAATAAAACAACTTGTAATTGAATAGCAAATATTATACTGTATATAAATATAGTAATGATGTTGATGTCGTCAGGCAACGTTATAGGAAAATGATAATGTTGTTCAACTTATTACTGTAATCTTTCAAGAAATCTGCCAAATGTGATCAATTTTTATGACTTAGAGTTGTTAAGATGAGATTAAATATGTTCGACATCTTGTTGTTCATTTAATGAGTTGTGAGATGAAATTTTCTAGATTTTCTATGGGCAAATATTATACATATTACATGATCAAGAATAAGTATATAATAAATGTACTATTCTGTGCGGAAATTCTTCCAATACACATCGAATAAATTCTGTTATAATTGCTATAACGCTGTTTTAACACATATCTGATTCAAATCGAATGAAACGTAATGCTTTCATTTATGATATTCTGGTGAGAAGACGCATACAATGAATAATGAGTATATCGTAGTACATCACAAGTTAGATTTGTTATCTTAAATTTTGCATGGTAGATTTCTCGAAGGAGACTTTGTATACTTGATTTGCACTTTTCAATCACTCAAACGTTTACATTACACATTTTACAAGTGAACGACTACACAATGTATGTGCACGAATTGCTTATACAAGCATGTAACTGTGAAAATGTATGCAAAACTTACGCAACCACGTATGGTACATGTAAGATTAACCCAGTCAACTTATAAAGCTCAAGATACTGAGAATGCACAAGCATGTATTTTGAAATATTGTGTGGTGTACCATATTCCTTGATATTTATGTAAAATCATTCCACCGCTACTTGAAACATGTTGATTAATTTCATAACTGCTCATCACTGCTAGTTTCCATAGTATTTGCTGGCTTATCAACGACATCCATTTCTAAGCATATACTTATACCAATCGATTTCACTACCAGCTAATATTAATCCATACAGCATTTCGCTCCTAAGAATAAATAAATTACTCAAATGACATCAAAATCAAAACAGATCAAAACAATGACAATTTCGTAGTTGTATATACTTTATGACACTGAACCATCATAAGTGAAGTGATTCACAGCGGCTTTTTCCGCCGAAGAGTAAAGAAGATCAAGATTTGGCACTGACACTTTGACGAATCGGATTATAAACATAACAGAGATAAATAACTACGCAAAAATACAGCTTGCAGTATATAGCAACCACAATGTATTTGCACATAGTATGAGACGTTGACAAAAATCTGAAGAGCCAAAAGGCAAAAAATCACTATAGACAAGGTAAAGCTGCAAGTGAATCGCTACATAGAAAGTGTTCTACGGAGAAAAAAATTGTTAAAATAGATTTTACGTATTCAATTGTAGATCAAAAACAAGAAACAGCATGACTACTCGTACTGCAAACTACGCAGACTAGATTATATAAGAACAAAAATGACTCGGATTCAAAATAACACATCATAAGTCCGATATAATATGACATATCAAGAGCTACAATAACTATGCTAAATCTACTTAATTGAAAATGCACGTGGACGCTCAGGAGTTTTCCCAATTCGTTTAAGAAGTGTGCATAATTTTTTGATGTAGGCACGATTTCGATGAGTATATTCAATACAATCCCACATCATATGAGCTATATCATGGTCGTCTTTTGTTCCAAGTCCAATGTCCTAAAAATATACCACTATCATCTTATATATTTTGTGAAGGAATCTCTCAACACAACAGTCCATTTTTCTTATGGAAAATATGACAAGAAAAGAGAAACTATGCGTTACCATGAGAGATTAGAGATTACCCTTTTCAAAACTACAACTGAATAACAACAGAAATTGTTAATTAAAAAGCAGTTAATAGATAATATCATGTGTCAAAAACTACTCTGTTACCAATTGCATATCATTATAGGCGAATTACCACCATCATTTAAAGATGACCTTGGAAAAATAAAAAAATGAATGAAAGTAACTAGGAGAGCTAATGAAGAGAATTAAAGTTTAGTTGCACTTTTGAGCACTATTCTAGGAACGACCTTATTATTTGAATTAACGGTACACGAAGAGTTAGTGGTAAATGTAGAATTGCCAGTCTTAATGCTGAAATACGTCATTAGGCAAAAAAAAAAACTACTATATTTTAGATGTAAAGAATCATCAAAATAGTCTAAATGATAACCAGCACTGACACAATACAGATTTGTGGTGCATTCCAGGTCATAGGACAGGGTCAGCGCCCAAACATTATTTTGAACTTAAAAGCAAATTCTAAATAAAAGTAATCATTTTCACTACAATCCGCCTATTTCTTAAAAAAAGAGCGCAAAACTGTTATACTGATATTAAACAACATAGTGTAGTTTAACAAAAAGTAATATTATTACCCACTATTATATTAATATAAACTATTATAAATAAAAATCAGATCCCATTTTGCTTTAGGCTAACGAAAAGAAGAAAATTATTACATCGCTACAGCACATCAGCGCATGTATCAAAGCTTTTCCTATAAATTTAAATACAAACGCATCTTCTGCTAGGTTATAACTTCGAATATATTGCGACAGATATCATTTAGATGTGAAACAAACAAGGTAACAAATGATTAGATAGGCACCCATATTCATCTCTCATTCATTTTGTTTCAATGTAATTGTCTCAAACTGCATGTAACTCTGGCTAGATATGATTTTTTTTTTGACAGAACACATCCTTTACTTTATTAATGTCATAAAAGATAAGATTCTAGTATAGAAT
>KN717027.1:0-10947 GCA_000816705.1 Dictyocaulus viviparus | reverse complement strand
GACCGAACCTATCCGGGGCGGCGTGTCACTGCGGCACCTCCACCACTGAGCCACTGCGCCCCCGATTAAGGGATATTTGTTTGTATTAGTACACAGAAAATCAGCTAGGTTATAGAGTAAGTCAAAATAATTTAGAAGGAATTGATTTCTATACTGTGTGAAAACCTGTAAATTTTGGAATTAGAAACTTCGTAGGTCCTGTAAAAATTACCTCTATCTGCAAAACACTACTTTTTTCACTAAACCGAGATATGTTGTAAGATCATCTGACCTTATGTGCACGCAGAAGTTCAAGAGGGAATAAGACAATTTCGTTAGCATCTGAAGGAATCCAGTAATCCTCTCCAAAAATGCTTTCTCTAGCAGACGACCAAAGCTCTCCAAGTTTGGAAGATACTTGCGCCAGAGAGAATAAGCTGAAGCAGTTTTTAATCACTATTTGATAAGTTCACAGTTTTCCGTTTATTTTACACTATTCACAAGTAAATTATGCAGAGGAGGGTCATACAAAGCAAATAAAACTTAAAAATTAAGCTTTTCCTTTTACAGAGTTGTTTGCAATATTTTATAGTGCGCTTTAGTTTATTGCGGCATAATCCGCATAATGTGCAGAGATCACTGGAAAATTTTACATAAAATTTCAAGTTTTCGACATACATGAGATAAAAAACCTAGAGTGTGATAATAAAGAATAGCATTCTCAACGAAAAATAATGGTATAAAATAGCAATACTAATCTAGGAAGTAATGTACCTGGGTCTAGGAATATGACGATCGCAAGCAGGAGAAGGGGGAGGAGTTTGTACGACTTCGTCATCAACGACATTTTCATCCTCTGCTTCCTCATCAATCTTTTCTAAACTTTTCAGTTTTGAAAGATCTAAGTGAATTTCGATAACTGTTCACATATAAAAGTCTTCATCCAAATAAGGGGTTGCGTATACATACAAAAACGTAAGACAAGTTGGCAAAGAAATTATCTTAGTATGAAATGGTAGTGCTTACCATCAAGGAGTCCTTCGATGAGATCTGCATCATTGGTAGACTTGGAATGGTTTGGATTCTTATTTACTAGACTTCGTATAGACAGAATTTCTGAATCGGTCATTGCTGAAATATATGATAAATAACAGCGATTAAGCACCATGCCTGCGAGAAGTATACACGTACTACAAATGCGCTGAGTTTGGACAAAATTACAAATAGACAAACAAATACTTCATCTATGGTGATATGCAACGATACGACGTTTGTTTAAATTTAAAATATGATTCAGCTCTCACTTGAAGCATTAACGACAGGAAATCTGTAGATAACAAATGGATGAAAGTAGCATCAACGAAAAAATCTTTCGAGTACGTTTCTACTATAATAGAAAATACTTTATAAATCCGATACAAAACTTCATCGCTATTGACTGCATGGTAAGTAACCACACTTTTAAACTAAGGAATTAAACAAACGAATACCTCCAGAGCATATTTCATTGATAATGCATATATCACCCAAGTACTACGAAAGACGCTCCATTACAAATTCACGCGCGGTTCACGAACGCAGTGCCAGTTTTTGAGAGGCTATAACTTGCACCTAATGACATTCATCCTCACGATATCACGTTGTATTTGAGTGCGCAAGCGCATCAAAAAAAAAAGGAGAAAAACGAATGACTGATGCCTGTATGTTATTTTGACTAACCGCAACTCTTAGATTTTTGATGTTAGGCACGAGCATGTCTGCCATCTCAAATGTATGGTGGTCGAAGAAGGTGAGTGCCTTTTCTTGGTATACAGTGCACAGTTCTTTTCGTTGACTTATTATTGCACAGCGGGTACATCTGTATTTTCTAACAATGTTCTTTTCAATCTTGAGGATGGCATACATTTTTAAGGTCTGAGCTGCGCATTTCGGATATTTGTGAGTAAAGGCCAGGTAAATTTCAAAAGCATTGTCAAAGCGCTCTGCTGTTGGTGCACAGTTTTAATGTTGTCGAGGTGTTATACTGCGTCTCTGCCGTATATCAAAACATCGAGAGGATTGTTGAATGGAAGTGCCGAAACTGAAGTTTTGGATCTGTTAGTTGATGTGTGCTTTCCAGAAGAGGATGGACTCACTGTCACTCATGCAGCTTCCCTTCTTTTGTCTAGTTCCCCCTTTATTCTGCTCTCCACCTTCATTGAAGTGCAAGTTACAAGTAAGTGTTCCCTCCATTTAGCTCGGTTCTTTGTTCTTCATACCGTGGATTATTTATGATTTTGGTCGTTGTCCTATACATGAACAGTCGAATATTCTATCTTGCTTGATTGAATTTATTAAGTATCGTCAGCTTTACTGGAACTTTTTCGGAGAATTATGATATCGTTTGTAAAATAAAGGCTCGATGAGAGCATCCAATCAACATATATACCTTACCCATTTAACTTGCTTCAATATCTACTACAATGTGGCAGTGAAGGACTTTTCGGATGTTTGTGTTTTTATCTTAAAGGTATTATATGAATGGTTTGCATGAAGCACATGTGGCTTATGTCCTCTAGTTCTAATGTGGTCAGCGGTAATGTTATCTGGTACTGAGTTATGTGTTTCTTAGGTTTTCTATCGAACTGTAATTTCAGATGGTGGAACTTCTAGCAGTTTTGTTCCAGCGGGAATTTCTGGGTCTGCAGCTTGAATTGTTGGACGGAAATGATTAGTGTAGAACTTTTTTGCTATCGATTCCATGTTATAGCCGAATGTGGGAATTGCCCTATCCTCTTCTGTTAGAGCGGTTAGTAGATCATTATGATCACAAAGGATCCGATAATATTTTTTTATACTAAATTTATGTTTTTGATACTTCCATGAAGTTGCGCTATGTATACCAAAGTATCATCGTTTTATAGCGAAACTTCTGAACAATGCGTTTTCAAAGATCAAGCAACATAAAAAAAATTCTTTTATTGGACGATACAATGGTGAATCGTCGGAAATGACATAAATACTACTTTAAGATGAAAATTTTGTGCTACGTACTATGTGGAAGGTTTGCGAAGGCTTCGATTGTTGATACAGTAGTTAAAACTACTAGTAGTTAATTGCTCTCAGTCAATAGAAATGAGCAGGCAGCACTTTTAATTTACGGAGGTAATGTAATTACAATGGATTACTTCTTACTTGGATAGCTCTTCTTTATACTTAGTGCAAAACCCAGCCATCTTTCATTCACTCACTCGCTCTCGTGTGACTGTCGTCCATGATGATGGCCTTCCACTTACGTGGTAACACTGGCACCGCTCATTCCGCGATCTTGAAATCGTTGTTTGTTGTGTTGTTGAAGTTTGTTTGAACATATACGTCTATTTTTTAGGTGGTTGTCCAGGAAAACGTTTGCATCTCCTTGGGGTCCATTTGTTGTTTTGTATTCTCATTATATGACTTGCCCATCTATGTTTCGCTTCTGACCCGAATGCATCTGGGTGCTTCAAATAAGATAGTTTTGGGAGGTTAGTACTGCAAAGTTTGGCTAGATATGGTCGGGTCTACTCAACAGGACACATTTCAAGAGCCTTGTGATTTGTCTCGTGTGTTGTAGCAAAGCATTGTGAAAACTGTGAAGTCCAAATGGTGAGCACGTAATTTTAGTTCCATTGATTCAGTGACATCGTTTGAATGTTTTAACACAGTTCATGCGCCTCTCCTAGATAGCTCGTTTCTAATACTGTTCTGCATGTTAATAGATCGCTTGAGATATAGATAATGTGTAGTTTCTTCGATATGGAACTCATCAATTATGATTAGTCTGTTAAACATCATCTCAGCTTCTGTTTCAATTCTCGAAAACAAGATAGTGTCGTCAGCAAAACAAAGATTTGATAAGATTGTCTCACTGATACAAATGCCTATTTTGTTCCAAACTTACGATTTCAATGTCCTTTGCAAGATGACAGTGAACAACTTTGAGGAGGTCGTATCGCTTTTTTCAATTGGAATGATAGTGGTGGGTCAAAAAGTTGCATATTTATTGTGAAATTTCGGTAACAGTCGTCATATGTTTTCATACTACGGTACGACTCCCCAATCCTCAAGCACTGGGAGCACAGCTTTTATTTTGACCGTTTCAAGTGATTTTTCTTAGTCGACGACTATTATAACAAGTGACAGGTGACGTTCTCGACAGATCTCTATGACTCTATATACGGTTTATATGTGGTCCATGGTTTTATTCTACAGATTGGACCTCATCCAATGTCGTTGTAATGCAAAACAGGGTGATCTTCGTGAAGAGCTTGTAAAGTACATTAAACAAACAGATCGGTTAGTAACTTTGGATATCCTTTTCTCTGCAGAAGGACCGTGCGTGAAGTTTTCCACTGGTCTCATATCTTTCCGAAGTTTTCCACTGGTCTCGTATCTTTCTCTCTTGGAAGATAACCTGTCATATGGCGGGCTGGTAGTAAATGTAGCTTATGGCCACCAGCTCGAAGGAAATAAACATAGGTCCAGCAGCTGTGCCTTTTCTCAAGTTTTCTATTCCAATCCAATTTCGGAAGAATTCGAGGTGGTTTACGTCCGGTGAGTATATGAGGACCCATCAGTAACATTGAGGAAAAAAAATTGGTATAAAACTTTTTTGTTGTTTATTCTATAGCGTGTTGAGAAATGGTCGGTATCCCGTCTTCATTTAACGAAGCTGACAAGGAATAAGGTAAATGTAGCAAACATCCTCCAAAATGGAGAATGGTTGCTACTTACATGTAACAAATATCTGTCATTAGGTGTCAAATATTACATATCATATTAATTGTGGTTCTGAGTCATCGTATCGAAAGTTGGAAATGGTGGAGGAAAGTGCAAATGTCCTGATTAATAAAAGGTCATAACTATTTCGTCATTTCGATATGTTTCTGGAAATGAACTTAGCTGACGAACAGAAAAAGGACAGTATTTCCTCATACCGAGGTCTCCGCCTCCCCTCTATATAAGCAGATACAGTAAGTATTATTAGTATTATTAGTATTATACTCCTCATTACTCTTCACTCATAACCCCTAACGTAACCTCTTTTCACCTTCGCTATTAAAGTGATCATCGTTGTCTCATGTTATCACAAGTGTTGTACAATTTTAATAATTATCTCATAACGAGTTATTTTTGTTCTTCATATATCATTCTCATCTATTGTATCTGATTAATAACTGTTATCTGATTAAATAATCACATCCTTATGAATCCTATCATGTATGTTCTTGATTTATCGTTGTTGTAATCGTGATGTAATAAGCCGCAATCAAAATAAAGACCCGCGTGGCAGGCCAAGGTACGAATAGCACACAAACACGAAGAACCTCACAGTAAATACGAAGGTCCCGACGACGATTTTCCAGGTCGTTTTTTAGCTGCTTCTAGTAATCTTCCTTGTTTTGTTGGTGCCGTTTGGAATCCTTCTACAACAATTGCTTACATCTGGTAATTTTCACCTGCCGTGTGAAACAGGCTCTAGTTAAATGCAGTATCAGTCTTCACCTAGTTTCGAGCATTTCCTTAGTTGCCGTAGAAATGCGTTCTGATTTTCTAAACAGAGGAACAATCTTGTCGTTTCACAAGTTATAATCTTCATCAGGGTCCTATTATATGTGATAGACATGTATGATGAGAATTTCGCCGAGCAAGTTTCCATCGTAAATGCTTTATTTTCTTCTTTTGCACGATGAAAGTTCTTCTCCAGCTCTGCTGAAGCGAAGCTTCGCTCATCTGTTACACCAACTCGTGAGTAGCGATTCAGGTTTTAGTGATTTTTCATAGCGTTATTCTATTTATCCATTTAGAAGATGTAATCTAGGAATACGCCAAAGCCACAAAGATTTGATAAATAGCTCGAAGGCAGGATTATCTTCTTTATCTTCTCTTATCATTGTTTTATCAGTTTGTCTAGTTCATATTCTTAGGTTCTTTATAGTGGGACAGGAAGAAGTTGATTGAGTCGAGCTATAGCAATGTAGTAGAAATAGTTTTAATTTCGTTAATAAAGGAATTTCATTAAAAAGAAAACATTGGAACACACAGTCACCTCAAGAAGCTACTTATTTTGTTTTAACTTTACAGCACAACACAATAATGTGGTGTTTCTTTTCAAAAAAATTTACCTCATAATTTGTTACACAATATAAATTCAAATTGCAGTAGCTTGCGACATAATTGAAAATTTTAGTCTTATTATATTACCTATTTTTTTTTGAACTAATCACATGATTCTTTATAAGGCATCAACAGTTCTTAGTTTTTTCTTAGCGATTGCTGAAGGTATAAATCAATGCCATATTTATTACACTACAGAAACATTAAATATGAATTTACTTTATGTTTTAATGAACCAATAAGAGGTTTTTGTGCGATATAATAATATACGTTGGGAAACCATTGGATTTTAGTTTTAACTTTTTTAATCCACTTTATTCTCTACGAAATGAAGGATTTCAAAAAGTACACAAATTTCAGTTCAACTTCAATTTTCAAATTGGTCACTTTTTAATTAATATGCTGGGGATTGGTCAAAAAAGTTAAGACAGATTGCTGTACTTTTCAAAACGATAGCTGTATAACATTTATGGAAATGCTTGAAGAACATTTGCTGTTTTGAGCAATAACAGCGCAATTTGATAGGTAATTTTACAATCAAAAAACAGATGAGCCTACCTATGTTTTTTCAAGGAAAACAGCCTAGTTACCATGTAGGTGTGACTGCATTAGTGATTCTAAATATTCCATAGTGATTTCTTGAAATACTACTTACAATTGCTTACAAAGTGCTTCATACTACGCAGACATGTATAGCGATGCAGAAATAAATTTTCATCGCGTCTTGTATTGTTTGTATTGTTAGTACTGTGCTTAGTAACAAAAGCAATGATAATATAAATGTGAGTATATTACGGAAAAGTAGTTATAAGGATGTAATTTTGTTTTTGTTGCAGACAATTATTTCTGTGACTGAAACGATATTGATGGAATTGTTATTTAAACGTTTTTATGATCTCACTATGATATCGTTTCAGTAGAGCTGTCCGATTAAGCCAACTGTGACACAGTGTTACACACTGGTCGGCCACCTATATGTAAATCATCGAGGATAGGTTATCGGTGCGTAAATACCTCATCTAGTCCATTGTCTCTTTGTTGACCTCTTTTCAATCATCATTGCTACAAACACAATTTTTTTCTTGGATTTTTGTTTAATTGCAATCATTAGCAATCAACAGAACAACACATATCATTTCACCACATCAACAGATTAGTTACATTTGAGGTAAATCGACTAACTAGATCGACGATTAGCCTTCTGGTTTATCATGAACAATAATCATACACTGTAGACTAGTACGGTATTTTTTAATGAAATAACAAATAAAGAAGAGAAACAAGTCAAATGTGATATTATGAGAATGCATGTGACACAACGATGCACCGATGTGAATGGCTCATTTGAAGAAATACGAAAAGAACATATCGAATAAAAAGATCAAAACTATAGCGTGATGATTTATTACCTAAACATAGTGTCGTTAACATTCTATTGTAGCTGACTACGATATGGTATCATCAGAGAGTTTCTAACCACAGTAAGAAAATACGTCATGATATACGGTACCCATTTTTACGCATACTTTTTGCCTATCGCTTCGATCGTTACACGTTCTATTCCTTTTCTTGTTTTTCCCATTCTCTTATTGACTTTTTGAGATAAATACATCACCATTATAACATCAAAATGAAACTCAATAAACAAGGTTTGGCGATTTTTTGCGTATAAGAAATGGTGGCAATCCTCTTAGTGTGATGTCAGCTTAGGTCATATCATGATGGTTCGCTTTTGGCTACGAGGATTGTGCAAGTTGTAGCTGATTTTTAAATATCATGAACATTTTTATAAAACGTCACATATATACAAGTACCCTAGGTTTAAAAAAATATCGCAGGTCAAGTATCTGATAGAAAAAATTAGAAATATAACAAAAAACACGTATTCAATTTTCACAACAATTAGGAATGCATAGTAAAAATTAGTGCACAGATGAGATGGTGTAAATGATTATTCAGAAAAAATCATATAACGAAGAATTATCGTTGTCTACGGTAGTTACCATTGTGAAGGATATCCAAAAGCAAGAAATGCCTTAGACGGATCATTTTGTACATTCACGACAGCGGCTGCAGCGAGAGCGCTGGCATGAGCGAATTTCACTTTTTCCACCTCTGCTTCTTGAAGTCGCTTTGATTTGGCTCGTCGATTCTGAACTGATTGTGGAAAATATCCATGATCAAAAGCTTCTTCACCATATTAACAATTTCACCTGTGAAAGCTACTTTTCATTCATCATTGTATTATATATGTAATAGATTTATTCTTGTAGTTTTTTGCCATTTATTTACTCATTTTCACTATAGAATGCAAAAATTTATTGACTTAGAGAACAATAAAAACAAATAGTAATTAATATTCAAACTTCTCGTTTATCTGTTATCTATTGCTGTAGATGAAATTTCGCGCTAAAAAGAATTTCACCTTCATTGGCACCTAGTGAAAGTGGCGAACACAATGGGGGGCTAGAATGAGTTTCTTTATTTCATGGATCACTCATTAATTTCCGATTCTATATTTTCTCATCATTTCAATACTATGCGTATAAACTAATTAGAGTGAATTACACAAGTTACATATGATACTGTTAGTTGATGCTGCCCTTATTGGTGCTACCGTAACATGTTAGCCTGGGCATATTGAGATTGCTTTGGTGAAAGCTATTGAAAGCTGCGAATGGTTGTAGAATAAGAACGAATTATGTCCTAATATTGTGTTAGGTAGAGTCATTATGAGGCAGATTATGCTGGGACTGTAAATCAGTAGAAAAGAGCGCAGATGTGTGGGAATGAGATGATGATTAATCGCACTATATAACTCTGTCATTTAACGAGACAAAAAAAAAAAACGATTAGTTGCTCGTTAACAATACTGGGTAATAGCTAAGAACGGACGATCGGTCGCACTGTTGTAATTCATTTATAATTCAGAATTCATTAGGAATATCTAATCATAAATGGAGCTTCAAGCAATCAACAAATAAAGGTCCTTTCATTTCAACTCAGCAACTCAGTCACTTTGAGCTTTCACAATTGAGTAAGTAAAACAAGAGAAACAAAAGAGCGATTTCAACTGTAGAACATACAGCGGAGTTAATCAAAAGTTTCAAAAAAACAGCGTGCTCTAATTTTCTTATATGATAATTCCTCGTTGTTAAAAAAAGCAACGGTTTTAAGTAGCTAAATCATTGCTATGATAAGATTTAACATTGGAGAACGTTCGAAAAACTTAATCAAAGCATTTGGTATAGAATCATAACTGCAGCAGATGATTTGCATTATGTGGCTTTGAAAAGTGTTAAATCTCAATAATACACATGGTCAAAATAAAAAAAAAACATGAGAATAATCTATGAATGACGTCGCATTAGCTAGATTATTTCATTATTTGTAGCGGTGTACTATCTGAAACATTATTTAAAGCATCAATGCGATAATTATTTGCTATCATTTGCGTGTTGAGTAACTCGTTTTGAGGACACTAAACTGTGTTGCGCAGAGACTGGCTTGACGATTACGGTAGCCATCTGGTGCACAAGCTGAACACGCATGCTTGGTGAAAAAATGACGCGTTGAGGAGAAAAAGCACGTTTGGCCGTAATCATAAGTAGAAAATCATTACACGAAATATATTTCTCTCGGCAATGATACTGTTTATAGGAACTGTTCTATCACGCTATCGGTACCCCGTCCATCGTGAGTAAATCAACGCGCTATGTAATTATGAGTGAGTGTATCATTAAATCTGAGATTGTCATCTTACGACTGTGCATCACCACACTATAAAATGTGCAAAATTCAAATATTCCCTCAATTACCTGAAACCAAATTTTCACTTGCGTTTCAGTGAGCTGCAGCGATGCACTGAACTCAGCACGTTCTGCTATACTTAGGTATTGTTTCTGTTGAAATTTCCTCTCAAGAGAAAGAAGCTGCTGAGTGCTGAACGGTGTTCTCGGTTTACGATTATTCTTGTGTTTTCTTAGCATACATTTGCTAAGACCCATTTGAATTTTTGCGTCTTCACTAACTAAAAAAATCCATATTAACTTTCAAAGTATTGTAACGTTTGACTAATTGCTTAAAATATTGCGTGCTATTTGAAATACTTAAAAAACTAACTAGGTGATTCGTTTCTCGTACTGAAATTGCCCATCCATTGAACTGGTGCGAGCGAATGTGGGGAAGAGCCAGAAGATTCTGGAGAGCATTCTGACACTGGAAGAGGTAACCTAAAAGTGCTCATATTTATTTTGCTCAAATCGAATGGTAAGGTGCAACTGTTTCTTTGAATAAACCTAGACTGTCCAAACAACATCATAGATGGTTCGAAAGGGTATGCAAATTTCAATGAATACGGTGGAATCGGAACAACAGCTGGGACTACCACAGGTTGTGCAGGAGCTACTGGCTGTGGTTTAAAAAAATCATTTTTCCGTTCAAGAATGCTTTCCACACTAAATGTTGACGACCTCTTCTCTCCTTCAAGTGAAACCATTCTGAAAGTGAATAAAAATTCGTTCTATGAAGATAAACTAGGTATAATACACTTATATCGTTTTATTGCATAAATATAGATTGAAATTAGGACGTCCATTCTAGGAAATCTAAAAGATTTTGGTTCGTTAATTAATACAGCTATTGGTATCAGGAAAGCGTGTTGGAGAATCATCCAATCTGAGAAAATCAACGCCTAAATTGCATAGCAAACAATGATTACGGTGATGCGCCAGCTGCCTATCAGCATCTAAGTAATTAAGAGCAAACCAATGAGTTTTCATAGAGGTTTGCTGTGTTGGTGGTATAGTCAGAAAATAGTAGAGGTTAACTCAA
>KN717026.1:0-27770 GCA_000816705.1 Dictyocaulus viviparus | reverse complement strand
TTCAATTTTATAAGGAAGGATTTCCATACACGATTTATAGGTATGCAGCAATTGTTTCCTATATAATCCAAGTAGTGACGCTATCCATCAACATGGTCGTTCTCTTTTACGAGCTTTTGAAGAACGGGTTAGTGTGTATTGTAGAAAAGTTGAAATACATTGGGAAACACTGTGGAGCCATCAATGAAACTCGTATGATAGGACTCATAGGAGAATTCATTATATTATTTTGTCATCTTTGTTCAATTTTAGTGGAGTCATTTACCTACGGATGAGGAAGAAGACACAAACGTGGCTATTTCGTGGTACATAGACGACGACGATCAACTTGACTTTTTTCTCAATCATGTAATAGTATTTATTACATTGTTTTAATGTTCTTTCAGAAAATTCTTATCAATTCTATTCAGGTAATCACACAGCGGAAGAAGCTTCAAGAATGTGCTGAGCAGCTTGAGCAATATTATGAAGAAATGTTGCAAATTCAACTGAAGAGAAAAGAAGCGAAGCTTAGTGATACACCGTTGCCACCTTTTCCTCAAAATTTGATGGCCTCAGTGCAGCAAACGCTCTCCCAGTGTGGTTTAACTGTTCAAACCTTAACGCCTGCAAGCAGGGGACGTCGAGGACATGTTAGCCATGTTAGCGATGTGTCTCCACTTTCGAATGGCCCCGCTACATCGATTTCACCATTGGTACGGCCTTATAAATATTATAATATTTCTTTATAAATTGAGCATTTTTGGTATTTGGAGTTTCAGCCTCGAAGAGATTTGAAACGTCCTCCATCTAATACGTTCAATGAACCCTCAAAGCTGTATTGTGGTCGTGGTCGAAGACCTGGTTCAAAAAATAAACCAAAGGTAGAGCCATCGGCAAACGGGAAGCCGTGGAAGGAAGATTATGATTTTGATTCTGGAGATGAGGCATCGCACGAACCTATGTCGTACGATGAGAAGAGAAGGCTTAGTCTTGATATTAATAAGCTTCCTGGTGACAAGCTAAGCATGGTTGTTAGCATTATTGAAAGCAGAGAAGATTTATCGGTAAGCATATTCTTTGTAATATTGTTTTTCTTTGTAATTGTCTCTGATTGTTTGTCGTTACACTTGCTTCTTTTCAGGATATCAGCCCGGAAGAAATAGAGATTGATTTTGAAACGCTAAAAGCTGTTACACTCCGTGATCTCGAGGCTTTCGTAGCTTCAGCTCTTAAGAGGAAACCACGGAAAAGTATGTTCTGCGTGTGTGTTCGTAGTGATCGTTTTTATTCATTATAGTTATTACATGATCTGTCGTATAATCTTGCAGCGGTTAAAAGCGACAATGAAACACGAAAACGAGAGATTGAAGATAAGATCAAAAAGCTGGGAGGAACTGTGTCAGCGCAGCAACCCAATAAAAGTGGTAGGTATTAGTGTATGTGGGATTTTCGTCTTGTTATAAAATAAATAGGTGGTCGTCCTTTTGTTATTAACATCATTGTGTTCTAGCATCCACATCAGATGCTTCCCGACATCCAACTAGTCGTACCCGTTCTTCATCCGAATCCTCTTCTGGTAGTTCCGGTTCATCCTCGTCCTCAAGCAGTGACTCCTCTGACTCGGAATCAGGTTAGGCGGGTGGTGTATGGGCGGCGCAAGGGCACTCGATCTCTCTGTTTGGGTGGCGGGCTAAGGGCCGAGTCGAGTTCCCCCGTCCCGCCACCCCCGTCTTAGCCTATCAAACTTCGTAGTTTTTTATTAACAGGTTTTCGTATTAACCGAAACACATGCAAAGTTGAAAGTACATTACATTTGTTATTGCTGACTCATATTATGTCTTTGTAAATATGACTTCACTCACATTTTCGTTTACATCACCTTATTTCCAAAGGAAAAAATGAATTGGTGCATCCAGTTCTAAACGGCATAACGGGTTGCCGTACTCGTTTTTGATATTGGCTTACCGTAGTTAATTTCATCAATCACTATTCCACTGACATATGTAATTGTTAACCTATTAACTAGTGAAACGTTTTATTTTTCATAACACACACTTTTCTTACCTTATATAGTTTTTAATTTGTTGATACGAAGAAGAAATCTGAATCTCATGTTTAATCATGTTGTAATGTTTGTCATGTTATATTACTACGCCATGAATGTTTTATTTATCTAACATATTTCGCTTAAATTATTTCGTCTGCTCAGTTTATCAATAACGGCTCTAGATTTCAGTAGACTTACCATTAAGAAGTGATAATAAACAATTTCATAGCCATTTCATAATCCCACACAGTACAGAGAGATCGAGATGCGCCTCTACGGGTTTTGTTTAGGTTTTTTCTTAACGTCTTATAGCTTTTGACTTTTCAATCTTGTCATAGTAGGCAGGAAGGGCAGTTTTGAATAAATTCGTGAGCTGGAGGCAATAAAATTGCTAGGTTGTCTTTGACAACATCTGGTTCTTACAATGTCGGAATAAGAATTTAAGTCTTATTAACATAATTCGTTTTTAGGGCTCTGTATATAAGTTGTAGAAAGGTTTTACTTTACATCCCTTTGTTCTTTGCATTAAGTAACAAGTATATAATCCGTTCTTGCTTGTAATGTTTATTGAACAACATGGTCAGAAACTATGTTGTTATTACTTGCCCTTCTTGTCGAAATAAATGTGTTTCGATTTGTGTTTATTGTTTTTTCTTTCCATACCTGTTGATTTTATGACAAAGCGAGTCGTAAGGGTACGGTCTGGTAGCTTGTTAGTTTTGTGTAGTACTAGGTAGAAATTTTTGTATTAGTTGTTCTAAAGGGGAATTTTGTGAATCGATCTGTATGCTCGGTTTCGTTTACCACACACTGGTTCTTGTAACGTTTTTTTTTCCATATTTGGGCTAATTTGATCTTATATACGTCAAAAAGTTATGGGAAACTTGTAGGGTTTTAAAACGAGGGCTCTCAATATTGTCATAAAGACACAGTACATGGTACAAGTTCGTTGTATGTTATGAATATAAAGAATGAGATATGCATATTGAAGTACTTTTTAAGGCGAATCAACAATCTGAAGTTCTTTTTTTTCAGAGTCGTTGTCTCTTTCCGGAAATAAAGAACAAGCCCAATTGGACATACCTAAGAAAGATAAGAGTCTTGAGTTGAATTCATTTAAAACGGCTTCATCTACTAATGATGACATAAGTGCTGTGATTGGAAGTGAAGTATTTTCTACCACCCGAGCAGTCCGATATCGTAATTTTCATCGTGTTCCTAAGTCCGCTCATTCATCTTCCACTGCTCCTTGTAATTATCATGATCTGAAAAACACAGGCATATCATCAGGAGCTGTTCAAGTAGTTGTTGATGATCGTAGTACTAATGCAGAAACGAATATTATTGTACCAGCTGATCATGCAGCTCGCATTCCTAATAAAGGAACCAATAATGGTACTCTTAATGATGTTCATGATGCCGCAAAAGGTTCTGATTCGGAAAGCTTGAAATGCAATCGAATAGTACTGTCGGAGAGTAGCACGAGTGTTTCTTCAGTAATAACAGGAATCCTTGCAGGAGTTTTACGCATATACCCAGGAAGTCCCGGATACTCTTCCTCTTCTTCACGATCGTCTTCACTGCCACCTTTTCTACGGGTGCACTCGCGTTTTCGCAGGAATTCTACGAGCGGGTACAAAGTACACCCTACTTCAATGGAAATAAGTAAACGTTATCGCTCACGTAGTGCACCGTCATCACCGGCATACGGTTATTACACTGCTCCAGTTAATGATTACAGTTCATTACCATGTGGTGAATCGAGCAAACTATTACAATGTGAAGTCAAGTCGACTAAACCACCTGCCGGAACTATTCAGGATACTGAGTTTCGAAAGGGAGAATGTCATAACAAACTGATTTCTACTAAGAAGTCGTGTAGTTCTGCTGCTAAACTACCATGTCGTAATCTGAAAACTGCCCTCCGAAGGAAAGCTGCTGGGGCAGACAACATATCGACACTTTCAGGTCAGCTTCATTACCTAGTAACTTATGCTTATTAGATAACGTTATTTCTAGCTGATGGCCGAGAGCGAACTTCGTGTGGAACCTCAAGATCTGCAATTTCCGGCTCAGTTGGTGAGTATTCATCCAATATTTATGGTGTTGCTGTTGGTGTTCCCTATTGATGATGTGTTTTAAACGTGTTTTTTTATCAGATAAAAAACTATCTACAGTAGATTCTAGACCAAGAACACCTACAAGCTCAGCAAGTAAGGAATATTTCTAGTTTTCTTCTCCTATTTCGACACTTAGATATGTATATGACTTTTATCGGAAAATTCTTTTCATAATTTAAATATTTGGAGGTGTTTCGATTCTCGACAAATTACTTCCTGTTGACAATAATAAACCTGTGACGCAACAGTTGTCGACAGGTACGATGTACTCGTAGTTTCGAGACGTTCTTTATACATGTATCTGATCTAGGTGCAACACTTCCTGACCGAGTGCCTTCTATAGGTAGTGTGGCTTCTGGACCATCTTTATCCTCGTCTGGTAAATGTCAACAAAGTAGTTTAATATCATTTTAGTGAGACTGTCTTTGTTTTTCAGGTATTTCTAGGTCGGAGCATCGTGGATTTGGAAAACCTGGGCAAAAACACAGTCCAAAGTCATTAAGTATGTCTTTAAACGATATGTATATATGAACCACTGAAATATTTCTCAAATATTTACATTATTTCTTAGGTATGCCTGTTCTTGAGGTTCTTCAACCGAATCCCTCTCCTGTGTCGATCAAAGCCGCTGAAAAATTGGAGCAGTTCAAACTCAGGGCAAAACTTAAAGAAGAGAAGGTTGCGCTGTACACCTTTGATAATTTGCATACATTCGTAACTTGAAACTTCAATTCACCAAATTAAGTACAGGGTAAACAAGAGAATTGACAGACAGCATTTATCACTTGGGTGAGACCTCATTTGTTACATCTCCAGAAAAAGGAGTAGTTTAGAGAAAGCAATTGCGAATGGATGAGGAACAGCGTCGTCGTGAGAGAGATGGGCAACGATCTATTGGTAGAACAATCGGGGATAAAGGACGCGATTCTATTCGTGGAGAACAATGTAACAGCGAATTTAGTCGACTTTCGCTTCACGGTTCTGATCATTCTAAAGAATCTCAACGCGATAGCAACCGATCAGGAACGCCAAACGACACTTATGGGTGGTTACATGACGCACGCAATATACACAGGGAAGATCGTCATGAGGGTCATGTGCGTCGTGATAGTTGCAAAGATCGCAACAGCTATCATGAACAAAAAGAGCATTGTGATGAGCATTCACGTCGTGAGCAACCACCTCATTCCACAAGTTCTCTCCAATCGTCTACAAATGAGAGTGTTACTACGCATGTTCTTACACAAGAAGGAGCAATGCTTCTTCGTAAAGAACAGGTGCAGTTTTAAAACACTAGTTATGTTTTTTGACTACTCTCCTCATATGTTATACCTTTAGGAAAGGCGCATGCGTGAATTAGCAAAAGATGTTGATTTCACTAGCCAAATGGAGTTAATGGCGAACTTTGAAGCGAGTTTTTGATTTATCGATCTCCTAATTTTATGCCTATCATTCAGGATGTACGAGTTAACAATGCCGGTGTGAATATTATATTTTGTTATTTGTTACTGTTCTTTTTATGTTCTTGTGCTTGTTGAAAATCTGGGAAAGCAGAGATTATTTTGTACTGAATTTTATGTTGAATACTGAAGTTTTTTTTTTAAATTTTATTTCAATGTCATTTGCTCCTAAATCTATTGAGGAGAATGTAGGTGGTTCCGAATCGCATTGTAGATTTCCGAGAATGATGAAAGTGATTTTTTCTATTATCCATGTTCATTGAATTATATACATTTGAATTAGCTGGCCGAGAAAGTTTTACAAAAGATATTTTGCGACTGTTGTTCGATGATGTTTGTTAAACCTAAGTTCTTTGAAATTTCAGTTTGGTGTTATGTGTTTAGAACTTAATCTAAATTCATCGCTCCTCAAACTAGATATGTTAATATCTGTGACTGTGGTTGGAAAAATTCTGCCTGAGACTAGATTTCTTGTTATATTTATGAAATTATCTGTTTGTTCTTTCTGTTCGTGTTACGTCTGATTCTATGGTGCTTCACATTCCCATTGTAAACTTCTACATTGCTGGTTTCGGAAAGTAATTGTAACCGCCTACATTTCCATTCGCTACTCTTAGATGAATCATAACAATGTTTTTAAGGACAGATTGGATGGCCTCCTTCCAGTTCTTTTCTACTTTATGTAGGGTATCTCCGAATGCAGCTTTATCGTAATGTTTGGTCTCTGTTGGTTTTAGGTTTTTATATCGTTAATTCAAATTTTAGACTTCAGTTTGGAATCCAATATACGGAATGTTGTAATATTTGGTATTCTCGCTTTTTATGATTGAAGAGTTGTCTCGTTTCTTGCTCTATTGTGTCCAGTTTCCAATTTGGAATATAGTATACGAAATGTAGTGTTTGATATCCTCGCTTTTATCATAGGTTTGTCTCTTTTCTTGCTGTATTGTGTAAGCAATTTTCTATTTGGAATCTATACGAAATGTTGCAGTATTTGGTATCCTCGCTTTTTGTCACAGAAGAGTTGTCTCGTTCCTGTATTATGCGAACAATATTGTTTCACTTCTTTGTATCCTTGAGCTGTTCCTTCATGATGGAAGATTGTTTCGGTTGTTCTATGTATCTTTAGGATTGTTACTGTTCGACTTTCTATTCTCATGTTTTACGTTTTATTTCAATGAATGTGAAAATGCGAGATGAAAGGATTTACTGTTTGTTAAAAAACGTAAAAATAATTGGTATTGTGAATTACAAGAGCTATTACTGATGGCATATTTATAAGAAACATTAGATGCTAAAATTATTGAAGCATATTAATGAGTTGTTCTCGCTAAAAATTACTTTCCTGTAGTTCTATAAATTCAGTGTTATTATGACCCCACTTTCATCATGCTTTTCCGATAATTCTTAATAGTTTTAACTGATGTTGGGCAGAGGATAGATTTCTGCAATTCCCCCATTTTTTTTTCTTCAGTTTTTTCATCACCAGTGATAGTTCACTTAATGACATTTAATATGTGTTGGTGGTACATGTGATGAAGAACACGATGACAGACAGAACTCTTAGTATGAATAAGATAAAATCTTCACGGCTTACATAAGGAAATATCATACAATACGATGGGGTATTATTAGCGGACTACCTAAGTATGGTCATCATATTCAAAAAGGATGATAGCAAGAAATCCGCTTCTAGACTTTTTATGGAATGGAAAAATATAGTGTAGTTTCAGGGCTGGAGCTTAATCTACCGAGTAGACAGAGATCCGTGGAAGGAACCAATTCATGCATGTTATACAAATAATGCAGATAGTTTGGTTCTGCCAAGTACACCTGCAGAAATATTCGCACATAAACCTACTAATTCCGCCATTCTTACGTGGTTTGCAAATTAGTATGAAAAACATCTGGGAAAGATTAGCAGCACTGGCTTGGTAAAGAGTGATCACAACACACATCATACAGAGCAGGCTTTAACCACTCCTACGATATCATGCTGAACACAAACGCGTTCACGCATTTTGCAGCAGCGATTGCTCAATGCTAAAGCTTCTGTTATTTCATACAAATAATGTCGTTATACCATTACATAATAGTGTCATGATTCTGACAGAAAGGGATATATACATTACGGCTTCGTTCTAGTCCCTTTAATTGAACCATTGAATATTAATTATCTTGCTGCTTCTCATGATTCGTTCTGTTTCATATTATTTTTTCCATTGATATTGTTATGTTACTATGGTTCAAATGAAGAGTACATAATGAGTGAATACTATTCGCTTATAGTAAAGACCCTATAGATTCTGCTACTATACATCACTTAACAGTGTTCAAGTTATGGTATGCAAAAAAGCGGTGATGTCTAGATACGAGATTAGTCGCGAGGCTACGTGGCGCAACCCCAGGTGGCGGATAGTGGGTGAATCGCGGACCAAAAGCGACCGTGTACTTGTCTTGAGACACGGGTGGATTCAATGGATGGACTGTCCGATCTGCTGGGCTAGTGAACTCACTGCCTAAACGTGAAAGGACTAAAATGGCAATTTGTACATAGAACGCACGAACGCTTGCATCGGAATCTTCTATGGAAGACCTTCTAATGCATACAAAGAAAATTAGGTACGACGCCATCGGACTGGCCGAAACGAGAAGACACCAGCCACTAAGCGTTGTTTACGACACTGGTGAAGAACTGCTCCTTGGAATATGCGACAACAAAGGTGTCGGTGGCGTAGGTGCACTCGTTGATTCAAACTTGATCATGAATATCAATTCGTTTAAACAACTAACGACTCGAATAAGCTGTTTAAAATTGAGAAGACGTGGTCCAACACCGGGTTTGTCAATCTTCATCGTGTACGCTCCTATATCAGGCTACGATGAAGATGAAATGGAAGCATTCTATATGGACTTGGAGAAGTTCTACATAGAAGACCACACATTCTACAAAGTCATTGTTGGCAATTTTAATGCTAAAATTGGCTGTAGAAGAACGCCTGAAGAACGTTACATTGAGACCCACGGACTCGAGTGGAATGAACAAGGAGAGCGGCTATTAGAGTTTATCATGACAAACAAAATTTACCCTACGATGGACGAGGGAGTCTCCTAATGGACAGTACCATAACGAAATAGACAATGTCATAGTAAATTGCAAATAGAATGTTTTGCCTAACAAACGTCGCAATTGTCCCAAAGTTCTATACGGGATCCGAATATTGCCTCCTTCGCACTAAACATTCACACGCAAAGGAGAGAAAGCCACAATTTTTAAAAAACGAAATCTCAGAATGAAAACAAATAGGGATTTATACAACTATTTAGTTAGGCTTTGCAAAAATCCCATAGTCGACGGTATCGACGAAGAATATGACCGGCTAAATAAGCACTTCGATGATAGCGCAAAAAACACCGAGAGTTCAATAACTACTAAAAGACGCTTGTCTTCAAGAACTCTCGAGTTGATACGCCAACGTAGAGCAGCTAAAGCCGCAACCAATCATCTGGTAACGTCCGAACGAAACGCTGCAGATAAGCGATAACAGAAGATCCTAAACAGAGAATAGCAGAAGTGATGAATGAAGCAACTGAGGCTGACAAAAGCTTCACGAAAAGCTTCAATCGATGCTTCACTAATCACAGGACCAAGATGACTGCTCTTCGACGTCAGGACGGAATGCTTACCTCTTCCAGAAAAGCGATGGGGAAAATCATTTACGATTACTACTCAGATCTCTAAGGTGGCCACGTTCGTCTCCCTAAATGTAATGAGTGGAAACACGATTATGTTGTTCCAAACGTTCGTCCTTCCGAAATCCAACATGATCGTCGATAAGAAATCGTACATTTTTCGGGCCAGACAGGATTAGACCAAAACATCTGATAAATCTACCGCCAGTTCTTATTAAAACACTGGCTTGACTTTTCACATGCTACCTGCCCGAATGCAAAGTTTCTGGCCCATGGAAAACTAGCAGGATCGTGTTGCTGCACAAAAAGGAAGACGTTCACGACATTTTTAATCATCACCCAATCTGCCTGTTGTCAGTCGTCTATAAATTTTTCACACGAGTCATCCTTAACAGGATTGACAGACGACTAGACGAAGAACAACCACGTGAGCAAGCAGGGTTTCGAAAAAGGTTTAGCACGATGGACCATATTTATACAATCACAGGACTCATAGAAGTATCACGAGAGTATAAGAAACCACTCTGTCTCACGTTCATCAATCTAAAGAAAGCTTTTGATTCTGTAGAGACAGAAGCGGTTATGGAAGCGTTGACAAATCAAGCGCTTCCAACTCCGTATATCAAGATTCTTCGTGAGCTATATAAAAATTTCACTACCAAAATTACCCCGTTCTACAAAGACATCATCATTAACGTAAAAAGAGGGGTTCGACAAGGCGACATTATTTCGCCAAAGTTGTTCTTAGCCACTCTTAAGAACATCATGAATCCAGGCAATCCAGGTAAATATACAATAATAGAGTTGTTGAGGTAGCAAGTACTTTATAAGATAAGGATAGGTTGCTTCTCTGTGTAACAGACTGTGTTGAATATTTAGTACGACAATAGAGAATCTCAGATCAGCACGTTGCAAAATTATATAGCTTGTATATCAACTATTGTTTCGTCAGCACATGCGCCGTTTCTTTATGATTGTACGTACGAGTGAATAAGAATGTAGTGAAAGAAATTCGTAATAATATAATAGATGCAAATACATAGCAAATATTTAGGAAGAAAATGAAATTCATAAAATAGACATGGAACTCAAAAGAAATAGGAATAGGTCCATACGTGCCACTCACAACATATGCGTTTATCGTTTACGTAGTCAATTCAGCTCATATAAACCTAGAATCTGGTCTGTCGTGCGCTTGAGTAGTTCAGTGTATTTTTCTCATTCTGTGAACACATTAAACATAAATTTTCTTCTAGAGTCGTTGTGAAGAGAGCTGGTGATGTTACTGGTTGTGTTAATATAGTACATTTGTTGCCTAGCTAAATGCAGTGGCGCTTTCGTGTCTGACCGTCCGTATTCTCCCCTTAAATCATTATTTTGATACGTATTGGGTCTATGTAATCTTAGTTCATGTATGCATAGTATACTATGCAGAGTTTTCCTCGATATTTAGTCGTTGACGTAACCCAGAGCTTTCGATTCTCTTTCATACTTCTGTTTTGTGAGAACGTCCAACATCACTTTGTTGATGACGTGTTGTATAACACCTAGTGCTTTTTCATATTGATTTTGTAACGTGCAAGTTTCTAATGTGTGAAAAGAGAAAAACAGTAAAATTCAATGTGTGTAGAAGGTGAACTTAAAATCGTGCCGTTTTTAACGCTCTTCTTCTATGGCCAATTTTGAAGTTGAAATCTTGAACAATAATTTGTAGAATGTGTGATCTTTCCTGCAGAATCTCTTGATGTATAGGTGGAATTCTTCAAAATAATCTCCATTTTAGTCTGATTTTAAAGTATAGACGAAGAATATTAGAGGTTGGATCACGTGCTTTCAGTTCTCAAACTCCGAGTCGAGTCTTTGGTTGTCTAGAAGAATCAATGTTCATAACCAAGTTCTAGTTAACAAGTGCACACGTCATCGGTACCTTTGTTAATTGTGGTGCAGTTTGAAAGAACAGCTCTTCTCCAATCATAAACAACTCATCCGTACTTAATGTACCCAACGAAGTCAGTGGACTGAGGTTTATTTTTTTTTACTGCTTTTTAATAGTGGGTAGTGTATTCTTGTTTTGGCCAATCGAATGACTTCATGCCTTTAGCATGTATAGTAAAATTTTTGGAGAATACTGATGTTAGCGTTCCTGCGATGTACGTCCAGAATGTCATCTTAGTCTGTCCACATTTAGGCTGTTTAATTTGGCCCTGAAATTTTGGCAGCTCATCCGTACTTAGTGTACCCAACGAAGTCAGTGGACTGAGGTTTATTTTTTTTTACTGCTTTTTATAAATTATTTACACGGTTAAATTGCATAGCTCATTGATGGAGCTGGAAATTTGGTTCACAGTGTATTCAATATGGCATATTATGGTTGGTTTTAAATAAGTAAAAACTATAAGGCATATATCAGGCATTTAGCTTGAATTGCTACAAGCTAATCAAATAGAAAATGGAACCATTTTAAATGAATGTTCTAAGGTAGCATGCTAACTGCAGTTTTAATATCGATTTCCGTAACATATAATGAGATGCTTTATTAAAACATTCTGGAATGTATTAACGAGGAATTCTTGCTGTGTGAAATTAACGTAAACATATGTTACGTTAATAAAAAAAAAATATGCGCTGTACTCTGTAATCTACTGTCGTATGAATAGTGGATCAATAACTCATAGCGACTGTGGATTAAAAAAGCTACCACATAAATCGGCTACTTTCGTAAAAGTACTAACATTTCGACTCTTTCACATTATCCTGCGCATGGGAATGATGGTAATCAGTTGCCGCTCTCATTTATTGCACAGAACGGAAAGATTTATAATAATATGTTTCTCATTTCTTTCTTAGTAAGTTCTCAGTGTTTTCGCCTCACTCACTATTTTGCTTTATGTTCTGTATTTATCGAAAAATGATAAAAGAAACAATTAGTGTGAGGATATTTCAAAACAGAAAGGGATATATACATTACGGCTTCGTTCTAGTCCCTTTAATTGAACCATTGAATATTAATTATCTTGCTGCTTCTCATGATTCGTTCTGTTTCATATTACGTTTGTTTTTTAAGCAATCACTAACTTCCATGTGTCATTTGCACTAGAGCTTGAAATATACTTTCGATGTGGATGTTGCTCGGATATATTTTTTTCTAGCTACATGTCTAGCGAGTTTATGCCAACAAGATGGGTATAACAATAAAATTTTAGTTTTGTTATAGTATCGAGTAAGCACAACAGACCTGATATCTGTAGGTGGCGGGTTCGAGATCCGTCTGAGTTTTCAAGTTTAGCAACTAAATCAGCATCATTATGCGTTTTTAGTTTTATTTTATGGGGTAACATTGTAAATTGATTTCATTTATCTTGACTACTTTTAGCTAACAGCACATGGATCGTAAGTTCAGAAATTTTTAGAGTATTTTTCGTTTGTTCGCTCAGAAGCTGAATGTGACACAATTTCCAGTGAAGAAGACCATAATAAATCTCTTCATTGATGAAGTAACAGTGGGCATATACCGTGGTTCTAAATGAGCAGCTTATCCTTTTTCCTTGAATGAATTGTATCTTACGTTGGTTCATATTGACCATTTATAAAGGTCGGGCATTTGGTCATTATTTTCAGAATTTCTACAGTGTGCATATCCCTCAGAAATTATCAGTAAAGATGCTACGTTGTTTGTGCATGTTTGCGATTGTTCGATCTATAGACTTGGTCACTACCCATAACGAGATGTCGCACCTTGAAATGGCAGCCCAACGAGTAAGTATATTAAAAGACTGGGTGGACATCAAATAAGAGATTTGGAATATTACAGAATGGAATATGCATGTTTCTAATCTCTCTAATCTTATTTGTAAATAAAAATTAATTTTTTTCTGATTCAGAGGGCTGAAAATATTCATCACATCGATTCTATCATTTTGCTTACCTATATTTCTGTCTTAGTAATTATTGTTCTTACGTCGTGGCTCTTCAAACACCACAGATTTATGTTTGTGCATGAAACTGGTCTCACACTCTTTTATGGTGAGAAATGCTATATTTCTCTCTTTTTCCTAATTTTTCATGTTTCGAACAGATATTTATATTTTAGGATTGTTAATCGGCATTGTAATTCGATACTTTGACATTGGCTTGTTACAATCGCAAACGTTCGATGTCATTCTCAAAGGTCGAAAATTAGTTAAAGAACCACCAGATTATTTGAGGTTACAACTCTTTTTTATTACCATAAATATTTTCGACATATATTCCATTATATCTTATTATGAAATATGAGCTATGAGATTTACAAATAGTCACATATGCCAGTATGCATACAACAACTACGGAAAAATTGTGAAATCGTATCGCAATCTTGTGAAATTGAGAAGCATTGCGGTACGTATAGGGTTTAATACTTTATTTCACAGGTTGGAAGTAGAGCCGGAATCTGGACCCCATGTTTCTTTTCATTATGAATTGATGGAAGGTTTCTATGCAGATAAAAAAAAACATAACGAGCAGAAAATAGAGCAGAAAGTAAGTGGATTTTTAACAATTACAATATATTTGCTTACAAATTACAACACATATTTATTTATATCTTGTTTGTGGATGCACTAGAATTGAATCATGGCATTTTCAAGATGTGCCGTCGTGTTTCTTGGCGTACTGCATAAAGATAGTTTCAAAAAATTTCGATATGTCAACATTTGCAGACATCCGCAAATAACATTTCATTATAATAGGGCAGGGTATGATTTTGTCTAAGCATCTTCAACTATGTAAAGTAACGAGAACACGTAACAAAATGAGCACATCGATGTAAAACTACCGTCTGAAACACCGCTTTGGATTAAGACCAATCTAGCTATGAGCCAAATACAATTGCACACTATTTATGAAGGAACAACTGAACAATTTTTTAGTAATGTCATCGTGTTTTTTTTTCGAGCTTTTTTCGTTAAGTGCTGTAAGATTAGGTGGATTATTCTCAATGTTACTAGTAGTATTTAATTTTGACTTACATTCAAGAATCGTGAATAGTTAATACTTTCGTATGATTTTGTATAAGAGACGAGCAACTTCCGAAGAGAGTAACGCTTTCTTCATTCCTATTCCTCTTCATATAACCCTGGAACTAGGGTACTCGTATTTAGAGTGCGTTTTCTCCTGAAATATTCTTTAATATATTGCTCCCACCAATCATTTTCAATGCTGGATACAGTCTTAAGAAACGTCATTTTTTCCGAAACATTGGCAGTATTCTAGCTTTTGTTTTTGTTGGTACGACAATTTCCTGTTTTTCGACTGGGTATGTTTCCTTTCTTCTAATTGAAAATTGCGATAAATTTTAAGTATAAGTGAATGTTTTAACTGAAAGGTGCATGATGTACGGCTTCACAAAGATGTTCGGAATGGGCTTCTCGTTTCAAGAACTTCTTTTTTTTGGTGCTGTGATATCTGCCACCGATCCTGGTCAGTGATTTGAATAGTCATTTGCTGTGATAAATATAGCTTGCTCTAAATATATTCAAGTTTTTAGTTACTGTAATTTCTCTTTTCGCTGACATGAATGTCGAAGCAGATCTGTTTGCAATAGTTTTTGGTGAAAGTGCTTTAAATGATGCTGTCGCTATAGTGCTGTCAAAGTGAGTTTTTTTGTGAAACCTTTCTTTAATTTTGTTTAAAAATGTTGGTTCAGTAATTTTGTTTCTGCTTCGTGATACTGCGCAAATTACGTGGTTTATAGTTTTGGTATAACTACGAATTACATTTGTTGTTCATTCAAAAAAAACTAAAAACTTCATTCATTGTATGACTTGATTCTGAGATCGAATAATTTGTCCAACAGCTACGTGGTTTCTACCTGTTCATCAAATTTTCATGTCTGTTTCTTTCGTAGTGTGTTTTATTTTACTATCGCGCCTGTTTTTTTAGTACTATAGATAATTTTTCTGCGGAAAGTGAAGTTGGATCTCATGAACTACTCTTTGCACTGGGGAAATTTGGCTACATTTTCTTTGGTAATCTTCTTGTTTGTTGTTTTAGTCATTCAGTATTCAGTTTACAGTTTTCATATATTTCAGGCTCTCTGTTTTTGGGTTCCTTTTTGGGATGCGGCAACGCACTTATTACAAAAATGACTGCAATCGCAGAACATCCTTTATTGGAGAGCAGCCTTTTTGTGCTTGTATCATACATTTCATTCCTTCTTGGAGAAGTTGTTGGACTTACAGGTATATTCGTTGTAATTGTTCAGCAACAGTACAAATTTAATACTGCCTACCAACAATTTTCAACGATTATTGATTAGTAGTCAATTTTCTTCGTCATAAAAATGTAGTTTGACTTCATGTTAGTTAAGTTTCGTTGATGACATAGCCAATATCGAGGTCGTAGAAGTGTAAACTGAAATTATTTTCGTAATTGGTAGTACAGCGTAAAATTTAACACTATTCGACTTGTTTATTATATTCCATCCAGGAATTGTCTCTGTGCTGTTCTGCGGTATATCTCAGGCACACTACACATATAACAACCTTTCTGAAGAGTCACAGCTTACGACCAAACAATTTTTTCAGGTTTTTTCTTCACTATTCGATATTTATCCAAGTTTAATTACTATTTGTGTTCCAGATGATTTCATTTGTTCTTGAAAGCTTCATATTTTGCTACATTGGTGTTAGCGTGTTCGTGGCAAACAATCAAAAATGGAATCTGGTGTTTTTGATTTTTTCATTGGTAAGTTGAAATAGAAAGTGATTTCCGCTCTTCTATTATGACTATCCTTCTATTATTTCGGTTTAGATTACATGATATGTTTACCTGGATTACCTGGATTCCCGTTGATCATCGATTAAGTTGAGCGTGCACCAGTAAAACTTCCATTTTTGCCTATCGCGCGCGAGGGTAGTCCATTGAGTTCTTTTCGCTTTATGGATTCGTTGAGCATCATAATCCCTTTCTAGGGCCTTAGTAAAGAGGTCAGACCATCGGGCTGGTGGTCTTCCTGCAGTGCGTTCGATGTCCAGTGTGATTCAATCACTTACAGCTCGTGTCCACCGGTCATCATCCATGCGCCGCATCACGTGTCCGGCCCACCTAATCTTCGAAAGCTTGGCGTACATGGCTGCGTCTCTGATTTTCGATCGTTGACGCAGATCGGAACTTCGTATTCCCTCTTTCACTTGTGTGATGCGGGAAACGCCATGCATTACCCTTTCGATTGAGCGCTGTATTGCGCTCATTGAACGATCATCTTGCTTCCGTAATGTCCAAATTTCTGAAGCATACGTTAAAGCAGGAAGAACCGTTGTATCAAAAAGGTGGGCTCGGAGCTTGCTCTTATTTGTTCTCTTCACCACGTCTTCGATGCTCTTATATGTTCCCCAAGCCGCTCGTTTCCTTCTGCTAAGCTTTGGTGCTAGGTCGTTCATCATCGATAAGATCTCACGATCTAGGTATACATAGCTTGAGCATTCGGAGATATTCTTTCCGTTGAGCGTAAATGGGACATCAGAGCTTAGCACATGATATGTTAGGTATGAGAAACTCTATTCTGCATACTCTATTCTATTATGATAATCTGAATGATGCATAGGTAAGTATGAAAAAATAAGTAAGAAATGTTATGTTTCAAATCGTCTGCAAGAGAATGTGTTTCCATTATAAGCCAATTTTTATCTCTTGGACTTGTCCATAAGTTAAAGCGATTGAACAAATTATGTCTAAAACCATCTATTTCTAAGTAGAGGACTTTTTAAACCTTATTATGTTTTTCTTATTCCTGTTATAGAACAGTGCAAAACAAAATATTCTATGTAATTAATTGTTAATATTGCCATCAAATGTTAATGTGGACTACATTCTCGCTCAAAAAATGCTGTTCTTCTTTTTTATCTTATCATAAGTGCGTTTGAATATAAGAGCTGTATTCATCAAAACAGGAAATTATGGCTTTAGTTTGTAATAATTTCTATTCAGGCAAAGGTAGAAATTGAGAGTTTTGCAACGGATTGTCATAGAATAGCGGACCTTATTTACTTTAAGGTACCTCCACGATGCATTTTGCCTAACGCTTAATGATGTTGAAGTAATAAATGCGTTTCTTCTAAAAACTCCATGTTATAGTTTGGTTTTGAAATTAAATTGTAAATGTATTTCAAAAAGGTTTTAGACGGTGTGCCAAATTATATCCATTTTCCAACATCATAAATATTTTTGCTGAGATTTATTATGTCATTGTGATTATTGTAATACAAAGAAGTGATTATGCCAATTTGTAGTGATCCATCGAAATAAACATTGAAATATGCACATATTTGTAACAAAGAAGTGACTATGACTAATTCGTCGTAGTCTCATCCAAATTTCTTTGTTTACCTTGATAAGTTGCGTTGAAATATATTCGAATGTTATTTTTTACTTCAGGACTCACTTAGACCTAAAATAAGTGGACGGTCTAGTAAAGATCTGTAGTAAAGGAAGTTTGCTTTTCATAGTACTTGAATAGAAATCGCACTCAGTTAGCAAGATAGGTTTTCTATAAAGGTGGAAATTGCTATGAAATGTTTTCTAATTGATGTTCGCTAAATTATAACAATTTCTTTGTTTTTGTTTCCTACTCTGTGATTTCATCTTATATGCAGAGCGGTCTGTTTTAGATATCCATCAACATTTCTCGTGCTCTTTTCGTCTATCCGTTAAGTTTCTTACTGAATATCCGTCGTCGTCCTTGTATTCCTACATCGTATCAGCACATGCTTGTTTTTTCGGGCCTCCGTGGAGCTATGGCATTTGCTCTGGCTGATCGAAACACTGCTACAGACAATAGACAGGTCACTTTAAATTTTATAGAATGAAAGAAAGCAAATTATTAGTATTTTTAGCGTGGTACTGATTTAATTGCTTTTCTGGTTTTTGTTCACAAAAAATAAAATAATAACTTTTAAATGGCATAGGAATATTTTTTATTATGAGAATTTTGACTTTAGAAAGATTATTTATGATCAACTATTATATACGCTCATGAAGCGCTCAGGGACCGAGCTTTTGAACAACTTCATTCCAATGCCAAATGAAAAAGTAGATTTTTATTTACGTCATGCTATTTTGAGCAAACAGTTTTTTCCTGTAGATAATATGTTCGACTACAGCGGCTATTGTAATGATCACAGTGTTCTTCAATGGTAGCATGACTGCGTGGATGATTGAATATCTTGGAATCAAGTAACGTGTTTTTTTTAACGAAATCATTTAGATGATTTCTTAACAAATTTTTTGAAGACATGGTCACCTGAACAATCAAACTATCACGGGGACAGAAAATTCACCACAGGTTGTATTAGTACTTCACTTATAATTTTTTCGAAATACTAATAATCTGTTTTTGAATGAGCTGGACGAATTTAATGTTGTTGCTACTCCTCTTACTCCCTCTGGATCAAATCCATGGGACAAGGCGTTTTTACCAAGAAAATGGTATAATTTCGATGCTAAGTGAGTTCTTGGATCTATTAAATATCTGCTAAATATATACTACAGCAACTGCACTGTATTCAGTTAGCGAGTATAATTTTTCTTTTGTTATGACGAAATTTATTTTAATATCACTTTGCAAATATGCACATGTCGCAGTGCTTATAGAACTAGTATCTCGAATGTTATCAATATGCACCCAGTGTTTATGATCGTTATGAATTGTATGGACTTTTTAAGGCATTATGTTTTTAAAAAACATGAAAAGCCTGCGGTAATTTCGTGCTTCTTTCGTATTGTCCTTTACATGTTTTACCAGGAACTTTTTAGCCTTATATATCAAAGATAATAGTGAAACCGAATAATCATATAATGACGCCTATGCTCTTGTTATCGTTCTTTTTGCTATCTTCAAATCGTTGAACACTTGTTTCCTATATCTTTACAGCTGTAGTGAGGGATAATCTCGTAACGACAAACATTGTGTAACATCTCGGTTTTGCTGGTTTTTTCCTGATGTTTTCCATACCCTTTGGTTGGTCAGTTTTACATAAATTCAACATGAATTGTCTTCTTTTTTCTTTTTCAGCCATAACACAGGAATAATAAGTGCACCAAATTCTTTGGTGTGTTCTTTCGAAGCTCCTTCGGTGCAGCATGTTGAGGGATGACGTGTACAGTGGCAGGAATGTAGTTTATAGAGATGACAATCAGGGTCTCTAAATTTGATTGATTAATCGCTTGGAGTTGCCGCGCTATGCATTCAATACAGCTACGGAATAGGGCGTCAGTTAAATTGCTTGCTCTGTTTCGACGACCGAATCGAGTGCTTTTGTTGGAGGCAGAGGTAGCTTGAAGTTCGAAATGTTGATAGAATGTCCTTTTCAACCTCCGTGCTATTTTTCGATTCCACAAAGATTTGTGCGTTTCGTACATTTCGATACTTGCGCTTTTGATTTCGTTCATGAAACGGTTGATCAAATAAGTTTATAACAATCTCACGTGAAACTATGCAATTGATTTCTGGATGTTAAGATTGAGAGAAACAATCCTCAAAATTACACAATAATATTCACTGTTACTACGTAATATGATGTATAACAGGAGAGAAAAGTTTTCATATTTATTGAGAATCTCTGTATGAGCTGTTGCTCTTGTGTTTACGCCTATAGATTTTGATATACATCAGAGGGAGCGAAAAATGTGAAGAGGTCTGACCATCGGGCAAGTTGGGTTTCTGCATGTGTTTGATATCTAGAGTAGTCCAATCACTTGAAGCTCGTGTTCACTTGTCATTATACGCACCACCTGTCCGGTTCATCGATTCTTCGATAGCTTGGGATGTACGACTGCATCCCTAATCTTTGATCGCTACGTAGGTCAAAACTTGGGATTTTCCCTCCCACTCACCGAAACGCGAAGCATCACCTTTTTGATGGGCCGATTAATGTGAGTTTTCATCCTGCTTTCACAATTTACAAATTTTAGGCAGACCTTGGAGCATAAGGACCCGTGTTGTCGACAAGATGGATTCGGTGTTTTGTATTCACTGTTCTTTTGATTTCATCTTTGATGTTCTTCTGTGTCTTCCAAATCGCTTGCTTTTTTCATTTAAGATCTGATGTTATGTCATACATTATATTGACGTCAATTCTTAGAATACATCGACCGTTTGCATTACGAGGTGAACGTTCCGTTAAGAGTAAATGAGGCATCAGTAACATATCTATTCCACATGAGCATTGTAGTCTTGTAATTTAACTTGAATCCCATTTTCCGCAAACAATGTCAAAGTCAGCTAACATTTGCTTTTTTTTTCATTCGTTTTCAAATCTGATTGATTTTCTAATACATCACAGGAGAAAAAATAGCGTAAGAGATGAGAAGAGCCCTGCGATCTGGAAAAAAGAAATGCTTTACCAGTTTTTGAACCGGATATATGATTTAGTCAGGCTGATTAAAAAATACTAGGATTTCAATGTTCTATCTGGTAAGCAACCATGTGAGATATAAGTATTTTTCCTGGCTGGCGTTTCTGCAATATTGCCTTTCCCGGAGTTATATCAACTTGTGACCAATATCCTCGGCAATGATAACATCTTGTTTTGCCTTTCCTTATTGCAATGTTAAGAATCAAAGGTTGAGAAGCATACATTAGGCTGTTAGATATGAGGTTTTAGGTTTATCCGTTGAATTTAAAAGTAGTGTGACCTGTGTTTTGATTAATACTATGGTTTCGCTCTTGTTGATATTTTTACGATATTTTTGTATATCCAGTTGTATTTAAGCTTCATGAAGCCTCTACTTACTCATGCTACTCCGTCATTGGAGCAAACGCTCCCTCCACATTGTCTTCCTTTTGCACGAATGTTCACTTCTACTAAGCAATCAACAGCAGCAAAGAAGGAGATTTCAAATGAATCAAGTCCATCCGATACTATGAATATCGTTGACGGTTAGCTATCAGCTTTTATAGATTTTGAGTAATTTCATACAAGTGTTAGAAGCATAGCACTAAATATATTATTTTGCCGAATCACTACTTTTTAGGTTAACCATTCGCGATTTTCTCGCTTGTCATATCCTTATGTCTATGTTTATGATTGTTCGCTTGCCTTGGGTTTTAACAATTTTGTGGTACACCGTGTTGTGATTAATTCAGAAAAGGTGATACAATGATTCTTGTCTCTTTTATTTTTGATGTCTTATTTCATTCAGTATCATTTTCAAAATTGTAGTTCTCATCAGGCGATTGGCTGAAAAATTTTCTACTGTTTGTTCTTGCCTTTGTTCTACAATATGATCTAGTTTGTGATGTTGTTTTTTATTGTAGGTCTTTTGGTATTAATGTGCAATTCTATCTCAGCTTTGTCAGGTACCGTCTTGTACTGTACCAAATGTGAATTGCCTCTTGGTTAATTTGCTTGTTTTTCGTTGCATATAGTTAGTCACACTAATTTCTAGTCATACATTTTATGCGATCAATACATTTTAATCATTTCCAAAGGTTCAGATGCAATGTGAAATATATTCACAATCACGATGTTCAACGACTCAGTGACGTAGTTTGGAACTATAAATCGTTTATTTATTCAACTATCTGGATGGGTATCAAGAATTGATCAAAAGTATTTTAAAGAGTCGTTGACCACTTCCAAGAAAATGTTTCAAGATTTTTCTATCACACCAGATAGTATTCCTTATCCGCATACCAATCACTCTATGATTTGAGACATTTTTCTTTTCTTTGAGAAATCATAAACATGCTGATGTGTTGTGGTAAGGCATAGTAGGGCGCTTAAGCAAACGCAACCAACATTGAAGAACTACTGAGCCTGCACGATAAACTTCATATAGTACTACGGAAGAGTAGTACTACCTCTCGGAATGATTTGCTTAGATTCTGGTAATGTTTTGAGGACATTAAGAACAACGAACAATTTGACATTTTTCTTGTTCAAACGATATAGAGCGAACCTAATGCATTTTTTCCGATTATTGTCGGTTTTTAGGACTTTTAATTAACACGTGTAGATGTAGTTGAGAGTAGACCTGTCAAAAAGTGCTGTCTTCTTGATGAATACAAAGTTTCAAATTGGGTCCATGTTGTGTGAGTTCAGTCGGGTTCGGAGTTCGGTAGCCGTTAGGTTTGCTCCAAAGTTGACTTATTGCACCTCAAACTTGGATAATTAAACCTTTATCCAAACAATACACAAAAATATTACATCGCGATTACAACAACGATAAATCAAGAATGAACACAATAGAATTAACACTAACAATTGTACGAGATTTGTAATATAATGATATAACGACAACCAGTTTAATGGCAAAGGGGGAAGAAGATTGGGCTGAGTCATGAGTGAGAGTATGGAGGAGATGTTTACCGTAACTGCTTATATAGGGAGGAGGAGGAGACTTCGGTATGAGGAAACAATGTCCTTTTTCCGTTCGTTGACTAAGTTCATTTACAGAATTATATCGAAGTTATGACATTTTATGATCATTTCGAAATTATGACCTTTTGGTGGATCATAACATTTGCACTTTCACTTGACTCCACCATTTCCAACTTTCGATATGATAACTCAGAAACCAAAAATCAATATAATAAGTAATATATCTTTGCTTTGCATGTAATTTGGGTGATAAAATAGAGATTACTCGACAGAGTATTTTCTACACATGTTATCTGCAAGTTCGGCTAACATCTGTTTGGTGACTTCCTGTGAAAGACTCCATCTTGCTGACCTTGACACTTTAGGAAAATTACAATGGATTAGGCAACAAATTAACAAATACCTGCTCTACTACTTCGTACGCCCGATTTGACTGCCTACAACATCGGGTAGAAAGACGGCTCATGAAAGACAACCATTTTTTTAGTTCAACTTGATGTCATTTGAAATAGACAAAAACAACACGTTATGGAGACTGTTTGTTTATGTGCATCTATAACACTAGAGCAGACTCTTCCTGCTCTCATGCTTGGGCATGCTAAATTGTGATTGTACTACATGAGACGACAGCCAAAAGATCAAAACACGCAAATTAGATACGGCTAAAGCCGGCCTTACCCTATTTGAACGCCAGTTTGTTTATTGTTTTCATCTTCCACTTAAGAAAGAAGTTATCATCATAAACTTCTGCTCACTCATTAACTTATTTAGCTGACGAAAGCGAAATAAACGTGTTTTACAACAACTTCAAGCAACTACTTCATAAGAATTGTCGTCCTATAAATGTGTTGTTGACGATTTTAGTGTAACACTAATAACGTACAATGAAGATGAATATAGGTTAGGAAGATTTGGAAAGCAATAACGAATCAAGAAATCTACCGTTCAATGTGATTTATTTCTGCAACATGTCCATTTTAGCAAACGTGAACCAATCACGTTTAAATAAGCAGGTTTTTGTCGTACGTTCCACTCTTGCAGACTCATTTTTTTCGCAATTCAATAGTAACACCTAAAGGCCACTTTCAGATGATGAGTTATTGGTAAGATCTGTGCCACCTGGATCCGCAATAATTATTTGAAGAAAATGCGGCCAATCCACTATTTGCCTCGATCGCGCACAAAGTAGTCCAGTTCTTTCTGCTCAGCGTATCGCGTCAGCGTCATGTCTTAATAGCGCGTTACATAATTTACAGATACCGACACCTACCTATTCACACGCGTCTCATGTGAAGTACACGTACTTCTTCTAAAGAGATTCTTGGTAATCTCAAATATCCAAAAGTGCGCAAAAATTTTCCAAATTCCATTATCGTGACAAAGCTTACACAAATCTTCCTCTATATACATGTAATCCGCTACCGCACTCTGCAGTGAACAAACAATTCTCCAAAGTCGATGTATTTCATAATTTGAACTCATAGTAATATCTTTCCCTTTATATCGACAGCTATTTCCAAGCTGAACAATTTCGAAATAATGATGTACTTGGTGAATGCTGTTTATAGAGGGAGCTTCGAAACATTTTTCTAACCTAGAAATTATGTAATTACTACATAAACATTGTTAATTTATTGGTTCTACAGTTTTCTAATTTGTCGTCCAAAATCTGTCCATCATTTCAAAGTTTTCCGTTCAGAATTTTGACACGGTTAGAGTGTAGTGGAAAAATTATAGAAAAAATATTTGACGTACCACGTGTTTATGTGATAAACTTGTTGCTTCAAAACGATTTACGGCAACATTGAGGTGTTCATGAGATTTCCATTTTGACATGGAAACCTAGCCAAGAGTAAAGCCATTGTGAATCGCTATCGTCTTTATGAAAAAAAGTTACAAGCAAGTGCATCCCTTGATAGGTCGGTGACTGCACCTGGTGAGGACCAGGAAAAGGCCTGAACATGGCTTTCTAAAAATCCTGGAAGACAAACAAAAGCAACAAAACTTCGGCTAACACCTAGGCTCTTCGTCTCTAATGTTGGCGTGCAAGAAAATCAGTGACAGGCAATCAAATATAAGGCTAAACGTGACGTCAATGGAATCGGATCTAGCGAACACAGCTACCACACACCATGGAGACTGTTTTCTGTTCTGTACACATGATTTTAAAACGATGCATTTGTATGACAATCTACCTAGTCTCTTTAAGCTACAAAACGCATCAAATTCCACCTAATAGTTATACATGAGACTGAGAGAAGAAAAACCGATAGAAGAATTGAAAAATAAACAATTATACTTCGTAGAAAAAAGGTTGCTACACGAAACATCGGTGACGTTAGCTTTGTAGTACGCTCATCCATTACTCATCTTGTCGACACTTAAAAGATCCTATTTTTCGTTTAGCTTCACTCCTCCTCCACCCACGTCGTCATACGAAAATTAGTATCATCGAATGTATTCACCAGCTGATACAGCGATGGGCAAAAATTAAGCCTCCTTCATAATCAAATGGGAAACTCATCAGAAGCGATCAGTTTCACTGCAAATTTCTTTTCATTCCTCAATGCGAGAATAAGAGTGTTGTGTGACAACTAAATGGTCGAGGACTGATGCTAAATTTAACAGCGGCCGTTCGACAAGGCTAGTAATCAAAATCAACCTTAATGTATCGGTGCGAGAAGAATTGCAACTTTACGAACGAGAACAAATATTAGAAGCAATCTCAAATCCAGGTGGTCTGGAGAAATGCCGTCAGGATCTCAACAATCACCATATTCTTTTGCTAGTTTTACCCAGCGATAAGAGAATTTTGAGTAGTCCCGTCATACTATGGAACGTTAAGGGATAAATTTCGTGCTAATTTTTTCAGCTCCACAATTCCGTCGGTAGATTCTTAAATATCACTCGGACTGCGATAAAAAGCCTGAAAAGTGGTTGCCAAAAGTTAAATACACTGCTCGCAAGCCATATGACAACATTTTTTTAAAATGGAGGAAATGAAAATAAGCCGGACCAGTACAGAACATCATACACATTTCTTCCGCAAAAAAAGGTGTCACAAAAAGATATTTAGGATTATCGTCCGGTTCGCTAGTTGAGTGTACCTTGCAAGCTTTTCACGACGATTATACTGTTGCGCACAACAACAACATTGGATGAGGTTCAGTCTGTATAACAAGCAGGATTTCTTAAGGGATTTTGTAGTGTGAACCACATTCAAACGGTAACAAGGGTGATAGAGCTCTATCGAAAATGCCACTTGCCCCATTTTCCAACCCGCCTCGACTACAGAAAAGCATTCGACAGCGTTTAAACAGAAGCCGCATTGTCTGCACTTCAGATCAAGTTACATTTCAGAACCGAAATCGATATCAAATAATTTTCGACGAGTACCAAAAAGAAGAGAAGATGTTGATCGAATCAAACGAAGTTAATGGAAGGACAGGACCACAAATATATAAAAAAACTAGTTTATGAGAAGCTCTTGGTGCAAATTCTCAAAGTGAAGAAACATAATTTCACGCATACTTCGGGTCATCTATGAACACGAAGAACAATGTGACAAACGAATGAGAACTTCATAAGTTAAATGAAGTGATACCTGGATTCCCACTGATCATTGACTAAGTCGAGCGGGCACTAGTAAGCATTCCATTTTCTCCTATCGTGCGCAAGGGTAGTCCAGTGAGTTCTTTTCGTTCTAGGGATTCGTTGAGCATCATAATCCCTTTCTAGGGCCTTGGTAAAGAGGTCAGACCATCGGGCTGGTGGTCATTCTGCAGTGCATTTGATGTCCAGTGGGATCCAATCACTTACAGCTTGTGTCCACCAGTCACCATCCATGCGCATCACAAGTCCGGCACATCTAATCTTCGAAAGCTTGGCGTACATGGCTGCGTCTCTGATTTTCGATCGTTGACGTAGATCGGAACTTCGTATTTCCTCTTTCACTGGTGTGATGCGGGGAACGCCATGCATTACCTTTTAGATTGAGCGTTACATTGCTCTCAATGAATGTTCATCCTGCTTTCGTAATGTCCAAGTTTCTGAAGCATACATTAAGGCAGGAAGAACCGTCGTATCAAAAAGTCGATTCCCCAAGCCGCTTGCGTCCTTCTGCTTAACTCTAGTGCTATGTGGTTCATCATATTCACTCCTGACCACTGTGCACGTAGCTTGAGCACTCGGAGATGTTATTCCCGTTGAGCGTAAATGGGGCAACAGTAACGAATCCGTTCCTCATGAATATCGTTTTCTGGGGGTTTAACTCGAGGACAATTTTTCCGCATGTAAGGTCAAAGATAGCTAACATTTGTTTCGCTAGCTCACTATTTGATGTAATAAATACCATATCATTGGTGAAACGAAGATGGTGAAGTTGCCGACCGTCTATTTTTCACTCCCATATCGTCCCATTCCAATTTTCGCATATTCTCAAGAGTTTTTGTGAATAACTTTGACGAAATAGTATCGCCTCCTCTAACGTTAGTGGTAATGTGTTTATAGAACGAGGTAATTTTGGTAGTAAACTTTTTTATATAGCTCACGAAGAATCTTGATATACGAAGTTGGAAGCGCTTGATTGGTCAACGCTTCCATGACCGCCTCTTTCTCAACAGGGTTGAATTGTTTCTCATGATCGATGAAAGTGATACAAAGTGGTTTTTATACTGTTGTGATACTTCTATGAGTCTTGGCGTTTTTTTCATCGAAGTGCTTAATTAGCCGGTTATATTCTTCGTCGATGTTGTCGACGATGGGATCTTTGCAAAAGCTAGCTAAAGAGATGTATAAATCCCAATTTGTTTTCAATCTGGTATTTCTTTTTTTTAAATTGCAGCTTTCGTCGGATCCCGTATAGAACTTTGGGACAACTGCAACTTTCGTAAGGCAGAACATTCTATTTGCTAATTACTGTGACATGGTCTACTTCGTTATGGTACTGTCCATTAGGAGACTCCCTCGTCCATCGTAGGGTAAATTTTGTTTGTCATGATAAACTCTAATAGCCGCTCTCCTTGTTCATTCCACTCGAGTCCGTGGGTCTCAATGTAACGTTCTTCAGGCGTTCTTCTACAGCCAATTTTAGCATTAAAATTGCCAACAA
>KN717024.1:14116-28102 GCA_000816705.1 Dictyocaulus viviparus | reverse complement strand
ATTTCGTAATTCTACATATGTATATGTTGTATAGCATATTTTTGTTTCCGTTTTTTTCCATCTTCTACAAAGATTTGAACAAAAAAAATTGTTATAAGCACAAAGAACAGTCAATTATGTCAACGCTTCTATTAATCAATTGAACATCAACTTTAGTAGCATTTCTTCCGATCCTCATACCTCATATTCCTCATACTTTTCTAATATAAATCTTTATTCTTCTTTTTTAGTTTTACAATACAAATCCTAATTACCACATTATTGCTTACATTACTTCGACTGGTATATAATTTTGGGAGATTATAAACTATGCGAAACATTCAAAATAAAATACTCTGATCTCATTTATAATGAAATAAAAAATACTCTAACAAGCATCTGCAAACAGATACTGGCATCGTAATTACAAAAACTACGAAATACTCGATAGTCGAATTGCGAGCGATGTGAGTGTTACACAAACATGGACCTATGCGACAATCCATTAACGCCACTCGTGTATGCGATCAATAATAATGGCAACGATGAATCTAACCATGCTAAATGACTGGAATCGATTAGAGTTTTTGGTACTGTTTATTTCACTATAATAATACTACTTCAAATATAGAATGAAATTTCAGAAAATACTAAATGACAAAACAATAACTACATTAAAATAGCATTCATCGGAGCTACAACAACAGTCATAGATGGGTTGCCTAGTTTCCAACCAAACACTACATCTCCTATAAAACTGCTAATCAATACAACAAAATTATCACGATACACAAATGCTTTCCAATTCATAAATTATACAGCCCGCAATATTCGTCGAAGGACCGGACTAATACTAAATCTATTGTTCCAATCAATGCTTTGAACATATGGCTGAGAGTGCAATACATCCTTGCAAAACGTTAATCGTATAACTCGAAATATTTCTCCCTCCCTACCATTGAAACTAGATCGTCTAAAAACAAGTAATTCAAATTTTGCGACGCATCGCATTGAGGTCATCATGGGGCGTGGTACACACATCGATTATGATTGGATGTCGAAGGCTTCCCCGCCAATCACCCTTGGCCGTCGACACATCAGCCAATAACATGTAAGTAGAATTGGAGATTCGCCAAATATTCGTAAGGCATTCTGGAGAAACTCCAGTACTTTTCCTTAAGTTAATGATAGGTAGTGTACCTGTGACATAGTAGAAGTGGTTGAGCGATCCTTCAGTATTACATTTATAAACCACACTCGAATCGTCTTTGCGCTAAATTATTCTGTAATTCAGGAGTGTTGTTGACAAAGGACAAAGAAATAACTTACCTAGCCGTTTCTTGAAGTCTGATCAAAAGCATGAACACCCCGTTCTCTGTGATCCGAAAACCGAATGTAGTCAGGTTCGTTTCTTATACCTTGATTAGAAGCTAACACTAAATGCTTCATTGTACTCATCCTCGGTGTCAGTCATCATGACATGTACAAGTTCAGTACAATCCTTCCAGACATTTCAAGTTATTCAAGACATGGGAGATGGCAAACATAGACAATTTTACCTGCAACTTCCTCCTGGGACTTCTATCGCCGACATCCAGGTTAGTTCGGCCTAGCAGCAACATTTCTCTCAAAGTATCAGTATAATTGAAATGATGTGTAAAACTGCTAGTGGGTATTATAACTATTCAATCATTTTGTGCTGTTCGCTAAAATTAATACTAAACACTTCATCTTGACTTAAATTACTGGCAGCTTAACGCACTCTGCCATGTGCATACAAACATGTCGTACTCGTCGTACTTGTGCCAACAGAATTTGAGGATGAATGATAAAGAAAGTATGAACAGTAGATTCACAATATACAGGCAAACGAACAAGTGTTACGAAACTGTAGCAATAAATCTAATTCAATCACTTGTACACAAAGACACTAACTGATGATTTTAGGTAATATAACTCACTCCAACAACGTATAATTCATATCATCACACGAAACCAATATCGTCTATATAGACCTGTGCCTACAGTTCTTGTATTAAAGGCTGCTAATATAGTTGCGTGTTGGGTCCTGAAACGTATGATCTACAGTGTCTCGCCGTGCAACGGCTCGACTCTATGCGTTGTGGAAATTGTAACATTTCGTCCCTATTGTAGTTGTACGTTTAACGATGCTTAGTGCATCTGTTCGTGGTTGTCTTCTGCTGCATACGATTCGAAACTTATCTAAATAACATGCTTGCTTCTACTTATGTATTAGAGTGTTTTCATATTTGATCAGAAATCAGATTAGTCTAGTGCTGTTCGGCCATTAATTGCTTCTAACTGCCGTCAAGTCACCACTTTGATAATTCTTACTAACCGGGTGCATGTAACAAATCTCGGATGAGTTACTTCTTTGAAGCGCCTCATGCTCCTGAGACATATTATGTCCAGGTGTATGAACCTATCAATAGTTGTGAAATCTATTTCGACACTGCGATTTATTATCCTGATGCATACATATATCCCGTTGGGGACAATGAGGTTAGTTGTTTTTAATATCCAAATTTCGTGTGGATAAATACTGCTCTAATACGTGATATTGTTGCATACTTGGTTCTTCCAATATATAGTAGCATACTATTACGATGAGTTTTTGACGAAATGAGGTGTGTTTTCAGATTTGATCCTGTGTACCTTTGTCATATTTCATTCATTATTTTCGATTTATGAAGTAATGACTTCGGTTAAATGTATGCCATTGTTTTAATAACGTTGTTGCAGCTAACACAGGCGTTGAACAATGTGGCTCCAATGCAGTTTGTCACTCTTGCTGAATCAAATTCGTTTGTTCCCGTCCAAAGCAATATTCCTTCTTCATCTACTGCATCAACCTCAAACGTGGTCTATGCTAGTAAGTCAATATTATTATTTTGTTCACTATCGAATTACATGCCATGCAACATTTGCCTACGTTCTCGTTTGCATCCTTGAGGTGTGGGATCAAGAATTATATATAAGGCTCGTGATATATAGTGTATCTTATAAGCATCACTCGAGGATTTAAACTATAAGTTCTTCCAGAGTTGAATTGCTATTCTTCTAATGCAGTGTATAGAAATATTTCAGCCCCTGCGTCAAGTTCGAAATCAACACTATCTCATAGTTCTGAACCTGTGCTACAGATTGCAGAAGATGTGAACAAAGAAGTTTTCTGTTTACTTTTGGTAAATTGTTAAAATGAATACTCTTCAGGAAGAAATTCCAAATGAAACTGCGTACATGGTAGTTGCTGCTCCAGTTTCGAAGGAAGAGGTATGTACCACAAATTTTATGTCATAATGCGGATTTTTCGCTAGACCATGACTTGGATTCGCTATAAATTGTGAAATTAACACTGCTTCTAGGAACCACTCTATGTAAACGCTCGACAGTATCATCGTATTTTGAAAAGACGAGCTGCACGCCAAAAATTGGAAGCCGAAGGTCGTCTGCCTAAGAAGAGACAGGTAGAAGTGCTGGAATTATTTTGTTTACCTTTATTTCAAATGAATAACACTTAGATCGTCTTTTTTGAAATTAGAAATCTAAATTCTAGAAGTATCTGCATGAGTCGCGACACCAGCATGCATTGGCTCGCGTTCGTGGTGAAGGCGGTAAATTTGACAAAGGTAGAGCTTGTTTTACACTATTCTGTCTATTTTTATGGTAATACTATATTGAATTAAATGCTCGAAAAGGCCTACATTCAAAGATTTTAAGTTATTATATTCTTTTTCCTTAGGAAAGCCGCAAACGACAAATGACAGTGAGAAAACCACGGAATCTGTCTCTGATTTGGAACCGAGTCAAAAACGTACTCGATTTCTCCCTGTACGCGAAATGAAGTAAGTACAATGTGCCATCGTTTGTCTATAATATGATGCTTATAAGTTACCTATCTTCTCCACCAATATGTGTTGTCCAGCGGATCATTAGTTTCGTAAGGTTGATGTTCAAAATAGACCTCACTTTGTTCGTACGTCAAAAATTTTATCCATCGTTTTGTATTATTCACCATGTCGATTCAATGCTCAGTTACCGACAAATCTTGAATGCCGTTTTAGATCTCCTAGTACAAGCGGAAGCGTGTCGAATCCTTACATAAATGTTGAGTCTGCTGACGGTGAAGAAGTATTTTAAAGTAGTAACAAATTTTTTATCTTACCATTAATATAAATGCGTTGGATTCAAGATAGTTTTGATTAATTTGATTAGTTTATTCGAATGAAATTCGATAATCCAACTAAATCATACCTTTGCATAATTTGGTAGTTCAGGTAATGGAGTTGAAACTTGTACACTGATACATACAATGCAAATAATTTTCTTTCTTCTTTTACCAATACGTTAGTTTTTTTTATTTTCTGGTTTTGTTAAATGGTTCCTCAAACTATAATCGTTCCGCGAATTGCAGAAGATTTTCGACTTTATTATACATATATGTAATAGTGATACATTTTCATAGTTGCTGATTTGTACACACATTCTTTTACTTCTAGATAAATTTATAGCTTTTCATTTCGAAGCAATATCTTTAATTTGTGATTACTCATTATGAAGATTTGAACTGAAGTAATAAAGTGAGGTAATAAATATTCATTTCTCTCTGTTGTCTACGATTTCTTGTTCATATATCATTTCAGCTTTGAGATATTGAACGCTGCTACACATCAAATAGTAGATGTAATAAATGAAATGAATTGAGCAGTTCAAGCATATGTTAAAATCTATAAGAAGATATTGCTCTGCATGAAGTAACGGTGGCTTTAGCTTCAAAGTAGATGATGTGGTTCAACAAACATCTGATGACACTAGCTAGAATTTAATCTGTCAAATGTTTCACGTATTCATGACTGATTTTCATTTGACGTTAAGTGAAGAAGATTGAGTGCGGGAGTGTGCATCATCCACAGTTTACATACTGAGTAATAGAATTTTAATTAAAGCAGATGAAGGATGTTTCATAATTCAACCGTTACTATTTTCGTGAACGCGTTTTTCTGTTGAATAAGACTCCGCCTGTTAATGTGGAAAAAAAAAGGCTATTCATGCTTCTCTTTAGTGTGTTGTAGGCTTTCTACAAATACAGAACAATACTTCGGTTGAGCTTTCTTAAGCAAAACCAATGTTTTTTTTTTCAAGTCAGAGACGTTGAAATGGAAGTCTATCTCGAGAGGTGTGGGAGATTAATGTTGCAATAGAAGTTGTTCCTATGAAAACTAGTTTCCATTCTGCTCACAATCAATCACTCAATTCAAACCATTATAACTATGTGCACTTGGCATCGTGCCAAGTCGGATATTTAATAGACTCAGGTTTGAGTCCTGATTGAGATTCCGAGATTTGCGATTAAATCAGTTTCGTGGGTACAACGCAAAGCTTATGTACGTTGAGTTATTATTTAGTCAGATGTTGCGCGATGTACGTCAAAAGAATCGTTATATTCTCTAACGCCTATTGCTGATCAAACTTAACATCACGTATATTTTGTAGAGTTGAAGGGTGATAAATATAGAGTAAGGGCAAATGTAGTTACCATATAGAGTAAAACATGTAATAATGAGCGCACAGTGGTTGGTCACAAAGGGTCCTTATGTGGAAAATATGAATTGAAGCGCTTCTTAAGTAACTGACTTGACCACACATTATTTATCAAAGCAGTATTTAGAAGGAAATGCGTCACTCGTCTCCACTCCATTGAAAATAAATGATCCTTAACCAATACATGTGGGATGCAGCACGCATCATCGTGTTTTTAGGGAATGATTTCTCGTAAGACACGAATTCCCTATTAATCGTAAACATATGGAACCTTCCAGTAGTGCATTCCGTCACCTTTTTATATCTACAGCAGGTTAAAGATATATGGTAACATAATCTATCTCTCTGAAAAAATGCATCGGAGATGATAAAGGAGAGGAGGTTGATGTTATCATACAGATGTTCAAATAGAACTGCTCTGTACAACATCTCGAAAGGTGTCTATTGCCACGTTAGTGCTTCATACCCCGTTGGACTTTTCTGACACCAAATCGCCTGAGGCCTCTGAAGCATGTATGATTCGGTTTGCCTGTGACCTGACTTGAACTCTCGATATGGCATTTAAACCAGTGTATCATTGTGTCATTTCTATATTAGTGTCGTAGTGCCTATATAATATAAGAAACGTTGTAGTTAGTTGCGAAACATCATAATGCTTTTTTTCAAGACTCCTGAAGCTAAAAAGAAAAATTTTGGTAGAAGATGATCATCTGCACGGTTGTGCAGGAATCGAAGGCATGCGGCATTCCGAAGACAGTGAAGAACTCTAGTGTTTAGTTTTTTAAACTTTTACTCGTTTTAAATCTATAACAAAATAGTCCAAAGCGACTTTCGCATCACTAAGTTAATAGTTTGCGATTTAACTGTTAGTCAATTTGTCGAAAATTTGTTTACTCAGGTTTGTTTTCTCAATAAGATATCAGTAAAGAGGGATAAACAACGATTCAACAACTGACCTGACAGCATTTGATCATTGTATATATTGAATACAATTCAAATCTGCTTCTTTACTTTAAGAATGTCGGATTTATTACATTTTCGTCGAATGAATGAGTTAACTATAATTTCTTATCAAAATCAATTCTCTATCGTGGTTTTTAATATGTTAATTGTGTATTATTATTGATTACATACATTGTATTCGATCAAAATACTCAGCAATAATTATCGATGGTTAATAAACTAATCTCTTAGGTAAAATTTAGTTTTGATTTGAATGCATGTAGTGATATGGCGTTTCAATTTCACTCGTTTCTAATGTTATGGATAACAAAGCACTCAATACTTCTTAGCAAGCAGTTGCAATATCAGAAAAAATAACAAGAGGTTATAATTTTTGCCATGCAACATAACTGGAAACCAAATTAAAAATAAAAACGCCACATGAATATGGGCTTCTGTTTAGTACTATATATTGATTAGCAAGAGATAAGTACAACACAGTGATACGGTAGCTCACGTTCGCCTCGAAGTCAAGAATTAAGCTTAGAACATAAATCGATATATTTAAAGCATTGTTAAACTGTTGATGTGTAGGTAAACTTTTGTTTTCAAAAATTTTCTGTAATGTTTTATAAACACTAATATTATTACTTATCTAATAACTGATTGAAAATAACTATAATACAACGGTTTCATTTTAATTTTTATTAAGATTTCACAATGTTTTGAATAAATTTCAAAAAAAAATTCTTTTTTAATTACCGTATTAAACTTATTATATACTTTGACAAAGTTTTTCTTTTTTTTTGCTATTCATGTCTAAATGTTATATTACTACGTTTATTTTGTATCTATATGTTTTTTTTTTCTTAATTATTTTTCAGCTTGCGACTCATCGTTTCACATTACAACATTTTCGTACCGCCAACGCTCGTTCTGAGGATATTTTTGAGGAGAAAAATTGCTCCGCCTGTTCGCAAAACACCATCAGCAGTTCTTTAGTTGTTTCTGTGTTATGCAGTCATTTCTACTTGTTGGTCTTCTCCTATTACTCTTGAGCTTCCTCTACTTTTCGTAATTTTTATTGAGGTTGCGTTATCTAATTTCACTGCCATAATTATTCTATGAAATTCTGTTACATAGTTCTAAGCGTATCGCCATTATCATTATCATTGTCATTGTTATAAAAGTTATCACGGTGAGGCTTCTCTTTTTCATTCATAATCTGCCTCACTTTAACCTTTTTTGTTCTCCTTCTATGTCTATTCACTTCGTTTTTCTCGAAAAAAAAAATAACCATTTTTCACTCATTCGAATGAACAAATCGGTTTACTAGGGCATTTAATCGTTACATAGAATCAGTCGAAAAAAATAATGGGAGATATAGAACAAAGTGTTATCTCACGATTATAATTCTCTACCTGTTCTTTAAAGGATTCTAAGCTAAAAAATTTGCAAATAAGGATTTCTCATCAGAAGAGAACTTAAACTCAATCTGCTAATCGCTATTTAACAAGAATAACTTCGTCGTTTTTTATGACCATCTAAAGTAATAGTTGACAATTAGAATTGAGTGAAAAAGATCGAGAAGAGCATTTTCCTCTATCACTGCTTAATGAGTTATTTTTGGTGGATTCCTTTCATTAAAAAATACTATCACCGATAAGGATTCCATCCAATTTTTTCTTTTCCATTAATTTATTTTCTCATCTTTTCTCACTCTCTTTTGATATAAGAATGATTTTCCTAATATTTTTACTTTGAAATTTCTTAATCTTTCTTGGAATTGTAATTATAATTATAATTCTTTTCACAGTGTTATTTGCGTGAAAAACCAATAATTTCAGGAACAAAAAATGTCTGACGAAGAGGAACAGTAGTAAGTTAATCATAAGAGAAAATCGCGAATTTTTTACATAATAAAAAAATACTGAGGCTCTCAATCTTTTTTCGTGCCAGTAGTGCTATTATTTAATGAAAAGATGCAACAAAAATAACTCATCAAATAGTGATAGAAGAAAATTTCTAGTTCCGGAGAAGAGGAAGAAGAAGAAGAACAAGTCGAAGAAGACGCCGTTGAGGAAGAATCTAAGTAAGTCAACTGTTAATAAAATTAGCTCATTAAGCTAACCTTTTTAATTAATTATAAATCTTATTCAATCTATTTCTTATTGTAAAGTTTATTTTTTTTAAAGACTACTATTGATAGAAAATTTTCCTTTTTATTTTTATTTTCTGTTAGGGCAGAAGAATTAGAGGAAACAGCTCCAGATGATGCCGAACAAGAAAAGTGAGTGCCTTAGATATTCAGCAATTTCTAGAACATTTATGGTCAGCAATGAAGTAGAACTTTCGGAAGTCACATGTACATCAAACAAGTGTTGATTATATTAATATATTTTATATTTGTATCATTTATGTGTTTTTTTTAAATTCATTGACAATATAATTGACATGATATACACTAAGAATTATATACACATATAAACATGCAAAAAATCAATATGTGATTTCTTGGATATAAGAAAATTTGAAGGCCAAAAGCTCGACCACAACAAGAAGAAAAACCACCTGCAGAAATGACTGAAGCAGAAGCAGCAATGATGGTTAGTTATAGGGTACTTCATAATGCATGAAATTAATTTGATTTCTATTCTAGGCTGCCAAAAAACGTCACGAAGAGGAAGAAGCCGCGAAGCTTCTTGACTACGAACAACGACGTGTACTAGAAAAAGAACGCATTGAGAACGAACTCCGCGAATTGAAAGAAAAGCAAGAGAGAAGACGTGCTGAGAGGGAAGCTGAAGAAAAAGAGTTTGCCGAACGACGTCGACAAGATGAAGAACGTCGCCGTAAAGAAGAAGTCGGTTGTTATGACCATATTTTAATAAACGATAGTAAACCGCTCTTTCAAATAACTAACGTAGACGTTATCAGCGACTTTATGCAAATTAAGAAAATTAAAAATTTATTGTCGAGTTATGACTTAGCGCAGTTTTTCTACATGTTTTTTCCTGTGAAGTGAACTTTACCCTTATTGAAGGAGGAACGCAAAAGTAAAGCCGATGCTGAAAAGGCTCGTAAAAACGAGGAAAAATCACGACGTCAGCAGATGATGGCTGGGTCATTTGCTGGTCATGCAGGCACAAGTGAAGGGCGTAACTATAAGATCAACTCGAAAGGAGAACAAGCCGCTCAATTTGGAAATTTAGCACAGGCACGTTCTTCAGTGAGCCAGTTGAATTAAAATACTTCATTAGTTATATTATTTCAAATAATTATAATATAACTAGACATATTTTTGCATAATTTTAAATAAATGTGCGAATTTTAGGGAGCCAAACCGGACGGTCAAACCAAAGAACAGCAAGAGGAAGCAAAAGCAGCCTTCCTTGCCGCTGTGTGTCGCTCAGTTGATATTTCTGGGCTTCTTCCGAACGATTTGAAAGAGAGAATCAAACAGCTTCATGCACGCATTTGCAAACTTGAAGCCGATAAATACGATCTTGAAAAACGACACGAGCGTCAAGAATATGACGTGAGATCTACTTGCTTCTTAATTTTTTGTTGAAATAAATACGGACAAAATGTGATTCTAGATGAAAGAGTTGAACGAGCGTCAGCGTCAAGTGGCCAGAAACAAAGCTCTTAAGAAGGGACTAGATCCTGAAGAAGCGGCGTCATCGTTGCATCCTCCAAAAATCACTACAGCATCGAAATTTGATCGTCAAATCGATAGAAGGTATGTGATTTAGTAGGATTTGTTTTCGAGAGAAGTATTGTTTAAGTTCAAATAAAAATGGTGATGAATTAAAATATCATATGTTCATCAACTGCAAAAATGCAAATCTATGCAGTTCAGAAGAATTTAATGTTTAAGAAAGTAGTTCTCGACATGAATCTATTCTAAAGCACTTTTCAAGCCTTAGTATTTTTTTGAGTCTTATGCGAAATTGGTTGAGTGCTCGTGAAGTTGTTTATCGTTTAATTAATAAAAGTAACTTAATCCTATATTGTAATTAAATAGTTTAAATCTTGTTGATATATTAAGTTTCAGAAATGTAACCGACAGGTGCTCGGCTCGTAAAGTCTACCAATAAATCATAGAAGAAAATCTCATTACATTTTTTGTCATTCGCTAAGTGCATTCCTCGATTGGTCACCTCCTATTCACTGAATATCTTATGATTTAAACTGCCTCTATTTCTAAGTTATGTCTCATTAAACATTACAAGACAAAAGACAGATCATTCCAGACACATGCGATACTACTGATTTTCACACTAACTGGTATGCTTCAATCTATGTTTAGAACTCTCTCGATACTTCACTGTGACTTTCGGCCTACTTATTATCCATTAGGCTGAAAGTTCTGTCGTTTTTTTTCAAGTTTTTTGATTACTCGTAATAAACACATTAGGCAGATTAAGAGAAGCTAGATAAACTTTGGCGTTAATTCGTCTAGTGTGATGCGCTTACGCATTCGTGTTCAACGTGATATCGTGGAGGCGGCTCAGTTTGGTCTATACAATGACTTCAGTTCATCACTGTTTTGCGAGGCAGTACTCGTAATCTTTTTGAAATTTTCTTGGTGCTAATTTGTTGACTCCGGAGGCTTAGTGTGCTTGACAGGCCTGAAAGACGGCCGCGAACCTAATTGGGGCCTGTGTGTCATTGTGGCACCTTTACTACTGTGCCACTGCTCTACTGCTCCCCTCAAATAAATATTGCAAAAATTGTTTCGTGAACTTCATCGAATTATGTACATGTTAATTTCAAGATAATGATGAATTTTGATCTTGTACATTTAAAGAGATGAATATGCTAGTATAACTCTAAAAATCATACAATTTAGGTCATACGGCGACCGCAGAGAACTATTTGAACATCCTGCTGTTAAGAAGCCTCCCACTATTGCCAGAGGAACCGCTCGTCCTCCACCTGAATGGGGAAGAAAGGAAAATGAAGAGCTCGAACAACTCAGGTATGGATGACATATCATTTTTCTTAATTGCAATAATCCAATTTATCTTTCTTATTATTTCAGGAAGAACTTAGAGCCTCCAAAATACATTGAACAAGTAAAAGCCGAAGGTGATGCTGCCCGTCCTCCCGTTCAGGCTATTCCCCTTCAATTGCCCGATAAAGAATTTGAAGAAGAAGAAGATACTACCACTAAACCACCACAAGCAGAACAGGTTGGTCTTTCGGCATCAGTTTTTAATGAGTACTTATCAATGATAGGGGAAAGGGACCTTAACTGTAATGACGTTATTCATTTCAATGGATGGAGATTTGAATTATGCTGTCATTTCTTAAAAAAACATATCATTTAAATATATCCGAAAAATTTCAGGTTATTCCTGATACGGAAACATCAGCCAAAAAGGTGAAGGCAAAGTAAATCGATCAATATTTGTGTAGTAGCATGTGTTTTTTTATGACATAGTACTAAATGTTGCTTTACTTTGTGTTTTGACTTATTAATATTTGCGAGAAAAACTAATGTTTAGAGTAGAAGAGTACGATTACAAATAAGTGAATTTTTGGAGATCATGGCTTTATATTCTAAAAGCATTTCTGAACAATGGGAATGATTTCGTTTCTCGATATAGACAGAAATTTCCGAAGATTACTGTAATGCTCTAGAAAATAAAATTGACAAAGAAAAAAAATTTGCCGTACTGTATTACATTCTTAAACACACTCAAAGAGGCAAATTTATTTGGTATGCTATAGTTTAATGGTGTAATTTCCGTCATATGGATGAAATAGATTTTTGAAAATGATTTGCTTCCATTTTTTCTTAACAAATAGTTATGTCGAAACTGTTTAAACACGAAAAGCGCTAAATAAAGATGTTAGATAGAATTTGAAACAATTTTGAACTCAATGACATTCTTCAAGCTCGTTATAGTATCGACATTATGAGGAAATCGGTCAACCTATGTGAAGACAAAGCCTTGGAATTGATCAATCAGTGCGAAATATGTTATGCATTTTGCTTAACCATGAAATGTGGTGGTGAACAAGCTTCAAATCGTGTCTGTGCAATGATCTACAGAGATCAACCTCCACCTACTCATTATCTTCTTGGGTGATATTCGCGTACGGATTCATTAAATTTGAAAGGTGTAGGGCTTAATGTTGCAGAATCAGCATTGGTTCAACACCGCATAACAATACTGCGACAAAATAGTTATTCAATGAAGATAAAAGTTACTCAAGTACTGAAAAGAATTGCTTCATAAGCTGCTTGCTTGCATAGGAAAAATTTGGGCAGCATTTCTTAATTACTTCCGTTTTGATAAAGGAAAGAATGATAACGTATGAAGAGCTAAACGGATAAATGTACCCATCCCTATATTTTTAATGCTATAACACATGTCGTAATAATGAAAGTCGTTTAAAAAAGTACTTACGATTCTCAAATTTCCCTAAGGAAGCTTTACACCTTGAGTACATGTACTATTTGAACAGGGATGCATTTATTTCCAGCATGTGTTTGATGTTATGAGGAGGTTGTTATGAAGAGGCACAGCATACAGACGACTTGATGGTTAATTATTGAAGCTTATTTTTGTGTCTTTCCATCACAAATTGTTAAGTTGTAAAATTGTGTTGTAATCAACAGCCTCGCTCAATGAAAGAGCATCGGACGTATTTTACATAGTCCGGGAGAGCTTTCGCTCTGAAAATTATTTGATAAGGAATACAAAACACAATAGAGTCTTACGATCTGATTGTAGATCGTCGTATTCCAGTGTCGCATAGACTTGTAGGATTAACTAATTTCTAAAAAAAAATTGCTGTTTGCTCCTTCAGTATAAATGTTGTTTACTTTTTTTTTTCAGTTTTGATACTGGAGAATCATTTGTAAATCGAAATGATGTCGTCATGTTATGATGCTGTAGGTATTATCGAAAAGTTCATGATGGAAAGTATTTTGAAAATACACTGCTCTAATTAATTATTTTTAAAGACGTACAAGCAGATGGTCACGTAGCTCAGTAATCGGATGTGTTGCTTCAGTAAATAAATGAAAGGTTCCATTCTATTGCCACTGAAACCAATATTTTCATTGCTTGTACTTGGTAGATCGATATCTATAAAGTTGAGTAGCACTAATTTGGTGAATCTCACTCGTCTGAAAGAGTATGATTGTGTAGATCAGATAGGTTTTCAGTCGCATTCACGTTTTATAGTAAATCTGAATGGCGTACACTATTCGGTACTGAAGATTAACAAAAATCATATAGTATTTATGTCCTTTGCTATTTCGTATGAATTAAGAACTTTATTGATACAATATGCGCTACTCTTTCTCTTTCTGATAGAATTTTTTCACTCGTACTAAAATTAATAGAGCACATTTCGAGAAAATTTCAAATATCTATATAAATTTAGGAAATACATAAGCAGTTAATACATTATGGCTGATCGCAACTAATCAACATAACATTAAAATTTTGGGAGTAATAAGTTAATTTTTTAACTATTGGG
>KN717024.1:0-13966 GCA_000816705.1 Dictyocaulus viviparus | reverse complement strand
TTAACTATTGGGAAAGAAAGAAACGTGTTCGGAGCAAAATAGAATCAGTGACATTTTTAAACCTTCCGTCAATGGGCGATTTTTGTAAAGGAATTGAATATAAACAAGTTTCAATACCTTAGTCATCATTTTGAGCAGCTTAATTTACATAGTGACTCATCACGTATTGAAAAAACCAAATATGTATGCAGAAGAAGCGTAGAAGTATTTGCTACGTAAACAGAAAGAAAAAGGACGGAAAATTATTCTTCCTATTGTTCGCTAAATAATGAAGTAAAGCGAAAAGCATGAAGTGGAGTGGTAGGAGTTGCTGTTGCAAAAAGAGACCGCGGTTGACGCACACCTTCTAACCTAGCACTCCATTTCGTGAAGACTAAGAAATTGACTCCAAAAAAGTTTAGAGAGATTAACAATGCTCACCTTATAGCACTCCAAGCACTTCATCCCGCAAGGAGTGGCAAGTTGACTACAGAAAAGTCTGGAAAAACAAAGTACTCACCTTGAAGAGAGTTATTAAGTTAAGTTAATGTAATGAACAGACTCATACACAATCATCTCTATCTGTATTCACGATAAGACAGATGTATGGCGTATTCCAAGAAAATTGCTCAAATCCAAGACTTATTCTTATTTTATCTGACAGTGAAGGTCCGTTAAAAATTAATATGACGTAACAAAACATAGTTTCAACTGAACGATGTGTTGAAAAAAGGCAATACAATCATTGAAACAGTGGTCCTTACAGTATTCGGAAATAATGCACCCCATAAATATAGGTGATTAAACAAGTGAAAATAGCAAATTAAGTAAATGAAATGAGCAGACCTTTGCACGCTTTAATAGCGAAGAAGCTTGAAAAACAAATCATCTACTTTCAAGGATCAAATGAGTATTCATTAATGTGCACGTAGTGATCCATAAAATTGGAGCTGATGCTCTTTATCAACAGCCTATGATAAGCGGTCAAATTACAAGCGTCCCTCACATAAGTAGAACATTTTGAAAGATTTTATTCTGCAATGAAGTGGTGATGAAATTATTATCATGGTGAATCACTATGTGATAAACACGTTTGAAAAGTGATCTGTTTTATCAGTGGAGCATTGTCGTCAAATTTTTTCTGTTCGTCATCATGTTTGCTGTTCATCACCTTGTTTGCTTTCATTTTGTTCTTTGATTCCGATAACGTTGACATTTGACAGTTTGTTTTGAGCTTTGAGATTAAATAAAAAAAGATATTCATTATTTGATTTAGCTAGTGCCAAGTGTGATAACAGTCAATGAACAATTGATCAATCAATGCAAAATTGATGTGAAAAAAATTTTTTAGATGCAAATCACAAGTTTTTAGGTAAATCTAAAGAAAAATAAAATGAGGTATTGATGCACGCAAGAACATTTGAGCATGCAAAAACATCAGGTGCTTCAGTACATACTCGAATTGAGCGAGTAGTATCGATTGGAGTTAAAGACGAGTAGTAGAGAGTATAAACCATATTGGATTTGATCAATCACAGTAATTAAGAAAACGAGGTGCGATTAATTGATTAATTGCGCTGAGTATAAGCTTAAATACGATAGGAGTTTTATTATATACATGCAGCCAAATTGCTATAGATATTCATTTATACAGTAACTCTTATGTCATCATTAGTTATATTTTAGTGTAGAAACATTGTAGAGATCATTTTATTGAGTTACTATGAGGACCGTGTATTATACGTCATTTTGAAAATAATCGTTGTCATCAGTGTGCGATCATTATAAGTTCGTGCAGATGTGGAATATGAGAAGCAGAGGTACGAGTAATATTTAAACAACCATAGAGAAAAATCAACTGAACTGATAAATTTTTCTTCGATCATGAAAATTTGTTCTTGATCAAAAACGAAAAAAAAGCAAAAGAAATCCAAGATGATTAAATATGCATTATTGGAGCCATTAATGTTATTGAAACTGTTCATCGTAATTCTTTTACCCATTCGCATTCATTTTGAAGTACGTTGCAAATAGTCGTCTTTTTAGTCCAGAACGAAGTGATATGCCATCATCAAAAGCATTTTCATCATCTATTTACTGTTGAAGGAAGTCAATTAGCCTTTGGGGAAAATTTTACATTGAGAATTACAAATTTTATGGATTTCACATGAATCGATCTCTACAACTATGAGAAAAATTGACTCCTTCGAGCAATAGAGGATGTATTTGTGATAATTTACACAAATATGTGACAATTTGGCTTTCTTGGAAAATTATTAGAAAAAAATCAATATATATATGTTGTTTATATGGTGAAGATTGGAATGAAACAGAATAATTAAATGTTTTTTGGATTTCATCTATTTGTGGAAGGGTTTGAAATCCGTCTGTGATTCGGCCATGAAAATTTTTCAGGATCGAAATGATTTCAACACTAATTATACTGTGTGTATCAGAAAATAATGGATGTTCTTCATTGACGATTGTTCCTACCATTTAGCTGTTAGTGATAGAACACTGTTACAAAAAACAATAATTAAATAGATTTCATTAATTCAATGCTTGGCTTTTCCTGCATCATACAAAAGAAAGAGGGAATAGGTAGTTCTGATCTACGTCAACGATCAAAATTCAGAGACGCAGCCGTCCACGCAAAGTTATCGAAGAGTAGGTGAGCCTGACACCTGATACGCATGAATGATGACCGGTGGACACGACCTTTAAGTGATTGGATCTCCCTGGAGACTCGACGAATCTCTCAAGCAAAAAAACTCATTGGACCACACTCGCGCGCGATATTAACAAATGGAAATTTTACTGGTGCCTGCTCGAGTTAGTCGATGAACAACGGAATCCATGTAATCCAGGTGATTAATTCAAAAATTCTTTTTACATAAATTATTGTTAGATATTGCTACGAACTTCTCTTTATACACATTGGAGTATACTGCTTTTGTTAAGGTTAGAAGTACAATTCTTCGTATAACGCAAACACTTCATATTGTACACATTTGGACAAACATTAGAGTGACCTATCATTTTGGGAAGATACACCACTCTTTCATCTTAATATTATAAAACAGGTATCTGAATGAGATCAGTCAGTACAACAACTTGGACAGCACGAGTCTGTCTCAAGTAAGTGCTGCTTACCCTACCCAAGTTATTGTGGTAGCAATCGAACGATAGCTGAGGGATGAAAAATATAGTTAGATTAAGAAGGGATTCGGATTCAAATATGCGATATCTACGCATGTCGCATGTCATTGTGACTTTTCCTACTACTGTACGTGGCACTAATTAAACACTGTAAGTTATCAGAAATAAGGCAAACAAAAAGATGAAGTCCAATTACAGCACCAAACATTCTGGATAAAGCTCTTTATATCTCGGCGGAATTTTTTAATAAGCAAAAATAAACCGTTATAAGTTCAGTCACATTACTAAATGGACTGATAACGTCAGATATCTACTATTTGCATGTACTTCATTTGTGAATACCTTATAAGAATCAGAACAAAAATTTTCTAGTACATCAGCTAAACGAATCTGCGTTGAGTATAAACGCAATCATAACATATTCGTAATTTTTTATTTAATTGCATTTTTGCAATGGTATTATAATGTCCATAGTTATGTCTAAAGTTTCGGGTTATCCCGCAGTTATCAGCTTAACTGGATGTAATGCTGATATCGGCTCGCCAGATCGTACCCGTTAGGGGGGGAGGGGTGATAATGGTACCCACTTAGTATAAGTGAAGCATTGAGTGGTCGCAGAGCAAGGGCCTCGGTGGTGTAATGGGAAGCACGGCAGACCGGGTAAGTGTAAGTGCGGGTACGAGTCCCGCCTGAGTACCCGGGTTTTGCGGCCATCTCAGCACAACTATGGGCAATCATAACAATTATAATTATACTACCATTACCAGTATTACTATTATTATTTTATAATATTATTGCTATATCAATCTATCGAAGCCTTAAGAAGAATTTATTCAAGAAATAAATATAAAACGCGTTGCAGCGATAATAGAAACACATTTGGCGTTCCAACCATTTTTTTTTGTGACATATAAATGAATATAGCCTCAAGCAAATTTCTATTTAAGTGTTGGGAAGGGAAAATTATTCAGTAAAAATACGATACGAGGGAAGGCATTGAAGTGAAAAATTAAGAGGTATGCTAAGCTATTGAGCTGTCGGCGATATCCACCATATCACACAGCTCGAAGAGACCCTCATTTTACTCATCAGTTGATTAGAAAATAGCTCTGTGCATTCCGTTTTGTCATAAGGATTGCTTTATCTAAATTTATACTGATTTTCAACATAATACTGAAATATTATAGAAATTTAAGCAAAAGCTTTGAAAAACGAAGCAAACCTAAGAATTTTAATATTTTTCCAGGCACCATAATTTTTTTTTGTGAGGGAAACAGTAATTTGTTGATATTATGTGAGCTCATTTAGCTGTTTTTCAGCTTGCCACTATGAAATATGAGCTAGATACGTCGAAAAATCCTAGCGATAAAGCACGTAAAATTTGCAAATGTGTATGTAAATTTTTTTGGTAATGCATATAAACTTAAGGGTGATGTTTGATGATGCAGTGACATTACGAGGTAATGGAGTCAATGAGGTGGTCATGACAAGATGGCAAATCTGCAGTTTACGATCATTTCAGTGAGTAATCGTGTTCGTTTCTGTTGTAGCAAATTTTGTTTTCTCGTTGTTTTTCTATGGTGAAGCCAAACATATGGCAAGAATAGTCAAATATTTGACCTATTCAGATGATGAGATCATGTTGTAAATTTATGGAACGATGGCCGTTCTGCATCAATAAGTCCGTCGTTGATAACAAGACGTGGGAGAGACATACACTGACTCAACTCTGTCCTCTTTAACCGTATATAAACGTGACGATTTCAAACTGCTCTGTCAGTGGTTCAAACGACAGTCATCAGAATGCACGACGTCTTCTCACCTGTACGTCACCTATACTAAACAATTTTTTTTTTTGTTTCCCTCTTAAGATCATTTTTAAGCATTTTACTTTTACATAACGATTACTCTGAGGCAAAAACATAAGGTAGTATTTTTGAAAACGTATTTATGTTTATGAATTGCTTTCGAATACTTTTTTTAAGATTCATGTGAGTTCCTAATATGTAGATATCGATATTATTGATTAGAGGTTTTATTTATTTACTACATAAAATTTTCCCATCAAAACATTGACAGCACATTCTTTCTTAATGTAAACCTCAATTTCTAGAAAAGTAGATCAAATAATTCATTTTAAAATTTAACTACTTTAGAAATAATGAGGATAGAAGTAAAGACCATATCTAATATCCATCTACTAACACGAATGTAATTTAGTTTTTCCCATTTAATTCTTATAATATTGATAGCGATGTAGAATTTTACTCAAAATCAACTGATAATTTGTCGGTAATGAATCTGAGTTAGTTGCAAAACTTGGAACCTTAGGAGGGATAGGTCTGGTAACGAGTCACAAGCCCCGCTTGAGGTTTTAAGTTTTGTGGCTAACCCAGCATCATTATCGATATTATAACATCATTATGACCTATAATAGTTGGTAGAAAACAAAAATACTGATAGTTTAACATTCAAGTGTGTTCCTGGAGCGATTCCACTCAACGAACCTCTTCGACCTGGATGTAAAATCGACATTCATGGACGTGTACTGAATTGTTATTATAAGTGAGTCATTAACAGCCATATAATCTTCAAAAAAAAAAGTCAGAAAAAATTTTCCTTTCTTTTCAGAAATTTTTCCATTGAACTCTTATCGGGGCCACACATTGTTCTTCATGTGAATTTTCGCTTCCATCATGAACACGTGATCGTAATGAATTCGGCACATTATGGATCATGGGGAACTGAGGTGAATCTTTCCTTTTTTTGTTGTTATTTTTTTTTCAAACAAGAGATGATTGGTTTAGATTCGACATGAGAATCCGCTTCATCATGACGATTATTTCCATCTACATATTCATGCTCATCATGACTACTACGAGGTAAACGCTATTTTATTGAGTAAAAGAAGAAAATTCGAAACCTAACAGCTCTTAAATCGAATAATAGCTCTTTAGATCGAATTGAATGGCCGTCACATAGCTTCATATCCTCATCGTTATCCTATGGAAGCTGTACAAGCGCTTGGTCTTAAGGGTGACTTCTATGTCGAGAAAGTTCACTTCTCTGGCTTTTGCTTTAGTGTCGGTTAGTGAATCTCAAAGAAAAATGTTTATTCACTAGTTATTGAACCGATTTTTGTCGAATGTGATTCTCATCTTATTTTTACAGAAATCATTTGTTCAACCAATTTTCTGATTCTATTAGGTTATTGGAAGAAAAAAAAAACGAAAATTGTTTAGTGATTAACTAAAACACATTTTGTTTTTCTGGCGAAAAAAAAAAAACTGAATTTGCATTTGCAACAATTTTACTCTTTAGAATGAAGCTAGAGGACTAGGAGGTTGTATTCCTTCAAATAAGGTTGAAAAACTAACATATATCAATTGCTGAACAAAAAATTCGACTTTCTATCTATTGATTATTTTAATATGTTATAGTAATATTTTAATATGGTCTAGAGAAAATTATTTGTTTATTAGAAGAATTTTCGTTAATCAATGTTTTTAGGATTAATTAGTGTTTATGAGTTACAGACTGGAACAGTGATTATGATTATGGACATTGTGGTTATGGTGGTTACGGTACCGACAGTTATGAACCACCTTGTGTAAGAATGCTTTCATTGAATGCAAATCTAAAACACATTATTGATTTGTCTAATGAGCAAACTTTTGTAATTTAAATTGATATGCTTTCGAAAAAATCAACGATCACCAAGTAAATAAGTAAACAAATAGTTAAGGTAGAAGATAATTAGCTATATATCATTAATTTTTAACAATTGGTAGGTTGTTGAATTAGTGAAGACATCATTAAGTGCTCTTTAACTGTTATTTATTCATAATTAAAAAAACGCTTGAAAAATTATACAACGATCAATAAGTGAAAGCCAGCTAAAAAAAAAAATAATACTTATTACAGTTTGGTGAGAATCACGCGTACAACGCTTATTTCTAAGAGAAAAATTGGACACTTCATCATGGAAGAAGAAATTTACTGCTCTATGTTTAACAAAATAAATTCTTAGAACTATAGAAAATTAATTTATATAATAAAAATATTATTTCTTAAGTCAGAATGTGCTTTTATTATATATACTTTGATGATTTTTCCTCATTTATGCTTATCTATTATCCACGACGGTGTGATTCAGATCGTATACAGTAATCCTTAGTTTTCTCTTATGACAAATTACTTACTTTAATTTATGACAAATTAATCCTGATAGTCGGCAAAATCACGCAGTTTGAAGGTCTGTAAATAATCACTGACGTCTTTCAATGTTTGAATTCAGCTGAAGCAGTTAGCGCTTTCATGTTACTCACTGGTCTCTTTATTGATGATTACTGACACCCGCCCGATAGTCTTTTGTAAGCGGCCTATAGCCAATTTTTTTTTCTTTAATTTATAATATAAAATGGGTAAATATATGTGACGAAATAAGTGTGAGTCATACGGGATGCCTTATAATGGTATAACCAGGGGATTCTGTTACTATAACGCAAATTCCTTTCAGTATTCTAGAGCACCAATTAATAATTTATTCGTAGTTGTTTGTATAACCGCCTTCAAAAGAAAAATGAGCATCAAAAAAACCAAGCAGCATGATTGAAAACTGTATAAGTTGAAGTGCGGATCAAAGGTCTTATTCAAAACATGAAGTGAAACAAGTCGTCTACCTAACCTTTGAATGAAGGAGTAGTTTTAAGTTATAAAAATCAAAAAAAAAAACACTTCATTATGTAAAAATGAAAAACTAAGGTCTGCACGACTTTGTCAATGACTAACGGGCATCCAGGTGATCCAGGTGAACCTATAGTGGAGTGAAGCTTATTTGTTGACAAGTGCTAATTACCTGCTTCTCATATATCTTTCAGTTATTCACAATTTCGCGATGACATCAAGACAATGATTAGGTGGCGCATCTCACTTCATCAAACATAGCTACCAAAAAGACAGAGAACGAAGAGCTTTAATTTTATATAGGAAAATTTACCGTTATGAAAGAATCCTCATCGCCATATCACTAATTTATACTGAAGGTCCTTCCTCACATACAATAGCGCTGTAATTTACAATGGCAGGAGTCATGAAGGTGCATATAATTACTCTGTAAATAAAACAAAAAAAATAGTATGCGTATAGTACAACATTAAGGCTTAAGTATTTTATATAAAAATTATACGTACTTCAATGAATTGTGTCACGAATAGATCAAAATTAGGGAAAAATGTTCAAAAACATATCATAGAGCGTATTGTGGTGCAAAGTTCGTTGCGCTATCACTTAAATTGTTAATTTTATTTTGTTGTTGTTTTCAGAAGTTTTACTGCTTCATAGAAGTTGTTGGATAGATAGAAAATTAACGACTGCACATATGACAACTGCAAATGGTGCAGTGGTGAAATTAGACCGTTAAGGTTCGCTAGTTCATATCGTTGGACAGTGGATTGTGCTCTTGCGCTTTGCAAAATTTACAAAATGATATGAAGAAGCATAGAAGAACTTTATATAACAACGCCGTTGTATAGGTTTCTTTGAGGTTTCACTTGGATTGTTGACTCTACTTTTGTTTTCCACATGTATTCTGATGTTTCATAGGTTCATAAATGCTATTAGATAGCGAATTAAAGATCAAATGTACTACAAATAAAATTGGCTGCTAAGAAGAGCAAATACGAATCACGATACTCTCATAAGTGGGCAGTGGCTCGTGCTAGCGTTCTTCAAAGATCACAAAATGATATGAAATAGCTTAAAAAGACTTCAGACAGCACAACGTTGTATGAAATGCATTACGTTACTACTTGATTTGTTAACTTCATTTTTATCTTTCTCACGTCGTTTTCAGATCTTTCACAAGTTTATAGGTGTTATTGGTAGATAGGAAATTAACGATGGCACGTGCATCCGTGAAGTTTGCGGCACTGGTAGGATTGAATGCTAGCGTAGGCGAACTCAAATCAGTGTATTCAATACAGTGGACACTGAATCCGTCCGACTTGCGTATTGCATAAAATATTTGGAAAAGTTTGGAATCATTTCATAAAAGAATATGTCGTGCCTTCCTTATACTGCCGGCGTTCGAAGGCTCGAGATGAATTTTAGTTTCATTCGTGCTTTCGTGTCCCAGTAAATCAAAACTATAATAAAAACGTTGAAAAACACTTCATAGAGCATATAGTGGGATAAAATCTATTATTTAAATTATTACTATTATTTTTGTCTTACGAACGACGGTCTCAAGTGTTTCACAAGTTCATAGGTGTTACTACATAGATAGTAAGTCATTGATAGCATTTCTCGAACAGAATGGTGCAGTGGTAGAGGTCGATACTAAGACACGCAAACTCGTTTCAGTGTGCACAAGACAGTGATGAACACTGAGGCGAGCTTGTATTAGGGTTATTTGAATTGTTTCATTTACTATTGTGATTCGTATGTCGTTTTCAAGTGTTCCACAGGTTTATACTGGTACTCGGATGGTCGTCATCAGGCCTAATAAATAGTCAAATACAAAAGGTAAAACGAGATAGTGTTCTACGTTATGAGTGAAGACTATGCAAGAGGCGCTCCTCGCAAATGTATATAGTGGGAGGGAACGCAGATTTGAGATGTTGAAATAATCTTCTTTCAAGTCCCGCAGTGTTTCCTTCTTTGATGTCGGTGCCGGAAGCCAAACGCAACCTCGGAAAGTCATTCGTTATGATGGCCTTTGGAACATCGATGCTTCTGAGCTGAAATTGAGAAGAACAATTCTTTGAACAAAGAAGACTGCTGTATATTAAATGTGGAAGTCGATAGTGATAATTCGAAATTTATTAAGGATCTTCACCATAATATCTTATTAGGTATTTTAGCTTCACCTCAATCTGAATGCATGCAAAGTGTTATTGAGTCATTGACTCAGTGAGTTCTATCATTGACAATCTCGTAACACGAACTGATACTTCTTATTTAATTATATTGTTATTATGGTTATGATGTTTCTTCATTCCATTTAAGTCAATTGAAGAGCATTCCCTTCACGCTATCTTCAGTACGATCTTTTTCCAACACCTTAGAGCGTCTTTTTTTAAATTGAAATGCAAATATTTCGCTGTATAGATGTTAGTCAATTTGGCATATCAAATTTATAAATGTTCAAATATTCTCAATTTGATTTTGTTCTGCTCACTACAACTACACCTCCTACCTCTCTGCTACTTTTCTTTATTCCTGTGCTTGTTTATTGAAGGCATAACACATGTCGATTGTTAAACTACTTCTACATTCTTTTAAGATTTCTTTATTACAATATCATAGAATGTGCAAAAAAAATAAAATCAAGGAGCACTACATGAATCAAAAATCATAGTGAGAAAGAAGATTCCAGTTACCGTCGAAATTTCATGCACATCGTTATATGTAGAGAATCACTCTGTCGAGTAATCTCTACTTTATCACTCCTGTTACATGCAAAGGAAAGTTATATTAAACATCGTTTGGCCCCTGAGTCATCGCATCGAAAGTTAGAAATGGTGGAGAGGCGAGTGGAAGTGCAAATGTCCTGGTTCACATAAGGTCATAATTATTTCGTCATTTCGATTTCCTTTTGGAATCGAACTTAGCTGAGGGACAGAAAAGGACATTATTTCCACATACCGAAGTCTCCGCCTCTTCCCTATATAAGCAGTTACGGTAGACGTCTCCTCCATACTTTTCATTCATGGCTCTAACCAATCTCCTCTTCCAAGTTTGCCATTAAACTGGTTGTCGTTATATCATTACATTACAAATCTCGTACAATTGTTAATGATAATTCTATTATCTTAATTCTTGATTTATCGCTGTTGTAATGGTGATGTAGTATTTTTATGTATCGTTTAAATAAAGATTTAATTACTCAAGTTTGAGGTGCAACAACTCAAGTTTAGAGCAAACCGTACAACCATTGAACCCGAGCCCTTTCATAGTATATACGATTAATATTGGAACGATAAGTATCAGATCTTTGCGAAATTTGTTGACTTCACAGGTCACTTCTACATGGAAAAAACAAATTGATTTCGAAAAGTTCCGAGTTCATCCTATAAAAGTTGAATTCTCGTTGCTTCATTCAGGAATATCCTTGTTCATGGCCAATTGTTTGTGTGTGTAGAAAACTAAGCATAATAATTGTTAGAAACCGTGTATGAGAAACTAAACCAAATGAAAACGCGATTTTGTAAAAATTTTGAAGTTAAGAATTAGTATTTTATATAGTTTAACCGAATTACCCATGTAATCATAGCAACGAAAACGACTAAATACGTAGGTTTTCGAAGCTATTGTTCACTCGGAACATTTGAATGACTCCTGATGTCGTCGATAAAAAAGCAACTCAAGTGTTTTTCAGCGAAGTAATCATTTCTTGTAATGAAGAATGAAGGGAGTTCACCGTTTTGGTCTACAGAGTGGCTAACCATGACACTCTTCCATAGGTATCCTCATGGCCATGCGGTTTATTGTCTCACGTTTGTAGTGCTGGCTTAGTGCGTGACCATATCTCCGTTCTCGTAGGTTGGAACAGTTTCATATTTATTTGCATGATTTTATAAATGATGACCAATATTTTTACGACTTTTGTACACTACTTGATGAACATCACTAGAGGTGGACTGAATTTTCTTCTTTCCTATCGAATTTTCTCGTTTCGTTGCAGAGGGGATTTCTTTGCACACAAATAGAATAAAATGACCTGTTCGTCGAAAAAGGGGTAGACTTAATGCATAAGATGTAGTGTAGACAGCTAATTGAGGGAGCCACGTCATTGTGAGGTTGTAACAACGCTCAAATGCTTATTACCATGCTTAAAACTTGGTGAATTGACGTCGAAAATAGGTCTCTAACTGTAAAGTATAAAAAAAAGATGCCAAATTTATATAAAAAGTATATGTTGTATCACATCTATGTGGTTGAGTTGTGTAATTGCTTAGGAGGATGCATCTCTCGATGTTATGTGTACACATACAGGCCCCCGTAACTACAATGACTAGTAAAGTCCAATCGTTAAGATGTAAAATGTGAAGGTAATGAGAGAAATGTATAAAAAGGCAGGTAATGGAATGTGTTCATAAAAGAAATAAGCGTTACCATTTTCTATCAACTGGAGGAGTTCGGCTGTGAGATGCGTGCAAACGCCATACGGTAGAGCGGCGATAATGTTGCAGGACGTTACAGTCTTCGATGTATCGTGTAACTCAAATGTAGGGAATCAAGCTTTTCTAATTCAAACTTGATTTGTAATTCGTAAAACTGTAGCTCATTATGCAGAATAAGATTTGAATTCATAAATAGGACCTGAGATATTTAATGTTGTATAAATATTGCCTGATTACTTTCATGATAAATCACCATGAATGTTTCCAACTCATCTTTCTTTTCTCACTTAACTCGCAGTTTTTCTTTTCTCACTGAACTTCCAATTCTCTTCGAAGATTTATGCGTTTCTATATAAATTGAACTGTTGAGCATTTTGTTAATGAATTTTCACACGTTTGAATATTGCCAGTTTGGTAAAAAATTCATATTCTTCGCTTTCTTAATGCAAACTCCTCCTTCCACGTTAACATGAGAAAGCTGTTCTTATAATAAAGTGAAAACCCAATATCCCAAAAATGAGCAAATGTGCATAATTGAATAAATTGCTTTCAAAAATACACAACATTGTGGACAACACAGATGAGAAATACCACTGGTCAGTACTTTCAAGAGAGTGCAAAGACTTCAGAGAATAAACACTAAAAATTGCATATCGCCAGTAGTGTCGAGATTCAACGCCAACACTGAGCTGCTACAATCGCTAGGATGCCAATTAACGCTCAAACTGATGCAGCGATAAAAAGAAACCGGAAAATATAACGATAGCGACAGTGAAGCAAATGAGGATATAACCTTTAATCTAACCTATTTATTTACTTCCCAAACGTGCTCTAATTTGAAGTAGATCACACAACAATCAAGTTGAGCAGATCTACATCATCACAACCTCAACTGTTCGGATTATCGGCATTGAAATGCGTGAATTTTCTGGCAATGAAGGTTTGAATTTATCAAAACTGCACTTAACCATGTCTTCGTAAATGTTGTTATGCTTCAAATTTACTAGTGGGGTTTTTCTACTTCTCTCATTGCCGTTGTTATTGTCACCAATTCAGTGTCATCGTTTCTGAATAGCAATCAAGCCGAAAACCAATTTACTCATTTGGAGAGGTCCAATCCAAATTTTTGATCGTAGCTGTCAATCTATGCAACAATCTAGTGCATGAGAATGATAAATACACAGACATGCTCTCACCTAATGTGGCTCTACTCGAAATTAGAGAGGTCCAGCATAGTTTCCTCTGTTTACCAACATCGTTGTATCAATTTCTTCATCAATAAATGAACAAGCTTTTATTTAGCACGTCTTTTACAAGGGAATACTCACTACGGTAATCAGCGAAAATTTCCCCTCATGAGGATAAACATTTTTTAGAAAGGAAAAAAGCTGAAATTCAACTAATTTATTTTCGATTTTCTTACTGAGTACCAATCAATCCTATCGGAAGCCATTGAATTTCTCTACTTCTTATGCTATTTATTACATATTTTGTTGTAAATATGTTGATGTAGGAAATTTTAAGATCGAAATAATTTTCTGGTCTTGAAAGACGTTCATTTATCCCATTATAAAAAATTCATAAGAAAATCAAAAATAGTACGAGTGCGACTGGTTGAGGCTAAATCTCTACCTCCTCTTGAAACTGGAAAAATAATATGGATTCTTTCTTTCTCAATTCACATCTATGTATTTAATATTATA
>KN717022.1:16376-28370 GCA_000816705.1 Dictyocaulus viviparus | reverse complement strand
ACATCGTCATGTATGCAGGAGACCACCACCACGGACGATAGTGGCGCGAGAAAATAGCGAATGGAAAATAGCTGGACACGCATTACGCTTGAAGACGGGTCATCCAAGTAACCAAGTAAACTTATTCCATTCAAGTAAAATTGTACAGTCATACAACGAATGAGTTCATGCTTATGCCAAACTCCACCGTATTGTAACAAAAAAAAAGTATCTGTTGATATTTGCTTCGAAAAATTGAGATTTGTAGTGTATTTGTAGCTTTACACTAAGCATACACTTGATGAGTTTTCTTGTTACTTTCTACAAAAGCTATTGGTGTCTTTAATATTATACTATGATAAATCAAAAACAAATATTTTAACAGCTATTGGAAATTACTTATTTAGTTTCAAAATTACTCCCAAACACTGTTGTCTTCACCTCAAAATTCCGGAGTAAAATATTACTCAAAAATATCTAAATACTTGCATCAAACGGTGTTTCCTCGATCGGTAAATGAGGGCGATTGTCCACGAGATCTGAATGATCGAAGTGATTTCAATTGATGATAAATACCATATGGAACAGCTGATGGGTAGAGAGCAATCAATCATACTATCCCTATTTCATCGAACTGTTTATTAATGCACTCTTCCCATCTACTAAAATTAGTAGTTCTTTGTTTTGTTGTGGGTGAATGTTACGAAAATTAATCATCTATGCTTAATGTTCTACGCTCAATCAAGCTGAAAACTTGATAAATTTGTAGGAATGATATTAACGTGGCTTTTGAGCCGAAAATTTTTCCTGAGAAAATAGAAGCAATACTCTCAGTACCCTCGTTGGAGAATAAAAAGAGCGGAAATAATCTCTCGAAATAGCAGAAAATAACAAGAGCTCTTATTAATGAGGCAAAAATATTTTTCTTCCATAAATGAATGCTTGAAGCAATTTCAAATGTATGATGAGAAATTTATAGCGACGTTTTGTATTAAACTTGTTATCGAACAGAGCTTGAAAATGAGTTGTTGAATGACAGAAAATAATGATGAATGCATTACCAATAGACCATGTGAAATCAAAACAATATTCATCCTGAAAAGATGCTTTTTAACGTTCCAACTCTCATAATACGATGTTGCTAAAACAATGACGTCTTCAAAATCATTCGTATCACTTGAAAATTACATATCTTTTTACAATATTCGCCTTTTTTAATCATAGTGGCAGAAGAAGGTCAGAGGTTAAAATTCGTAATAGAGACTTTTGTGAATCTCACCTTCTGTAGTCAGAAGATAAAACTAGAAAAAAGAAAGATATGTGATCACCTTAAAGTAACAAGGTGAAAAAAATTGATTGGATATTCAGGCAATGTGGTAGAAGTAATTCTAATAAGAATAGATGACGTGGTTCGACATTGAACTTTGAATATTATCATTTTTTGCATGACGATTTAATAAACTACACATACGTAATGTGAAATAAGTAATGAGCATTACACCAAGTTCATATGTGAATAAGAAAACGTCTAAATGTGAGTATGAGTTCACGTCTGCATTGAACTCCTCAAATATCCGCTCTACGTGTAGATGTAGATGTTTCGATGATTGTATCCTCATCATTCACTATATGAACGTTGTTAATCATCATTTAAAGGGAAAATCGATTATCAAGAAAGAAATACATTGCAAACGGTGTAAAATCTAGTGTTTCAATCATAACACTGAAACCTGAAGCCTTTAGAATTCGTGGCAAATGCTGAATACCTTAGTGATCTCAGTGTATAATAGCATTTGTAAGAAGAAAATTGAAACCGGAAGAAATAATCCATTTTCCTAATCTTAATTAACGAAGTTTCAACGCATGTATAAATTAGAGTACTGAGAGCTCGTAGGATATTAACGAATCGGATCAATGGCTTGTAGTGTTGTTGCTATTCAAACGTTGAAAATATCTTCTGGTTATGAAATTATGGTACAACAAAGGTTATTAGTTACGGCTGCATTCAATTACTTTCTATTTTAAGCTTTTCGTACTCAAACGTACGACGCAACAACACAAACAACAAGAAGAACTCAGTCAACAAATATAATGAAACGCAAATTTGGACAACGCTAGAGTTTTTTTTTTTTTTTTAATTTTCCGATTTTTTCCCTATCAACCTGTGCCTTCTCTTTCCTTTCGTTTCTCACTTGTTCTAAATAGCCTAAACACTTTTCCAGAGAAGTGAAAAAAATGAATTTAGACTTTTCTTATAAATGGTTACGTTCGACAATGCTTTAGAGCAGTCGAAGGAATACAATCGATCATCATTTTCTTCTTAGTGGAAGAACGGTTCTTACGGATTTAATGCCTCAAAAATTTTCAATTCTAAGCTGTAAAAGATTTCTGCTATCGAAATGGAATCAGCTATAATCTTGTTTGAATACAATTAGACGCTCTTCCCAAGCATTCAATTAACTACCTGATTCTTATGCTTTTGTTTGTTTGTTTTTTTTTTTTCGTTAAATTCTAAAAATGATGGTGATCGATCATGGGAATGATGATTTCATTCAATAAACTCAAAAATAATTAGAAAATCAGGTAAGAAGGAAAGGTAGGAAAAAGTGATTTGAAAAATCATAAATTAAATAAAACAACACAGAAAAGAGTTGTCCTTCAAATGAGGGTTGGTGTAGTGTAAATAAGCATTTAAACCGGACTTGTATTATATATTAACACAAAAAATTTCAACACAAATTTAATTTATGCAGAACTACGGACAATGCGTAATATTTGGGACGCTTCAAAATAAGCTGGCTTCCTCCATAAGAACTGAACGTTGTGATCAATGGCGTTAGAATTTCGAGAGCGTATACACTCTTCGTATTTCCCGAACGAATATCTTTAATATCTTTTTTTTGTTGAGAAAAAAACTTGCATTCGTTGCCAAACGTTCGCGTCTCGGATGACTCTAAAGTAGCCACAAAGCCCACACTGAGCACCAGAATGCACAATCGAAGCATACAGCGTCTGAATAGTAACAACAACGTTGCGAAAATTATTTGAACTGCCTTTATATGAAAAAAAATAATCGTAAAAAAAGTCTAATAATGTATTTTCGGGAATCGTCGAAAATAGCGCGAACATGCAGAACTACAAATCAACACTTGGAATAACGTAGAAAACAGAAAAATCATAGAAAACTGAAATTATATTGTCTTGGTTACGGCAGAAATACACTGAAAACGATCAAATTAAAAAATTATAGCAGTGAGAGCTTGGCAGTAAGCTTTACATTCAGCGTGTTTTCGATGTACGATATTCACTAAAGACGTTGTTTGATTCACAGCAGGAAGAGAAACGGAAAAAATGCATTGTGGAATGTTATGGATGATGACGAAATGAAAAAAAGCTAAAACCTAGTGAATTCGGCCATCAAAATGATAACCTGTGCCACAAGCGACATTAATAGGGTGAGGCAGATCTATGTCGAACGTGTTGCAAAATTGTAAACGCAGGAAAGAGTAGACGCTCACGATTCATTTACAAGACCTTAAACTGTTCATATTTCTTTCAGGTACTAGCTGCGGAGTGCGTCTACTTGGATGGAGTTCGATGCAGTAGAGAAGAGAAGATGATGATTTTTTAATGATTTGTTCATTCGGCACTCAATATCTGTCCTGAGAAAAACCAATTTTGTTATTCATAGTACTGTTGACAAGGTAATCAGAAGTTTGAAGATTGCACTTTTTAATCCTCTTAAATATGATTAATAACGTCACGTAAGTGAACGATTGCAGCAGTGATGATGGTCTTTGCCTGAAGTTTCTGAGTTTTCACCAAAGAAAAGAAAAGAAGTCTGCTGTAATGATAAAATGATCGGTTTTGAATCCAGTTTATTTCAATGTACTTTCGCCCATTTTATTTCCTTTTTATAAATACAAGAGGATATTTTTTATTAAGCAATACTTGTATCATATGGACGTACGTTTTTAATAAGATAAGCTTTAGCGCTGATCAGTCCTTTGTGGCGGGATCGGCTAAGCACTCGTGTTCAACATGATATCGCAGAGTTGGTTGAAGGCGAGCCTTGTCTATACACTGACTTGAGTTGACCACTCTTCACCAAGTCAGTGCTAGCTATTTCATCCAGATTTCTCTGGTACTAATTCACCGACCCCGGAGGGATGGCGGGCTTGGTTGACCTACCTGGGGGCGGCCGCGAACTGATTCGGACCGGCGTGAAACCGTGATACAGTGCAATTAATATGGATTATTATTTACTAGTACAATTTGGAACCTTGAGAATTCTAACAGCAACAACTAATATAAAGTGTACAATTGCTGACCAAATGATTTGTTTAGAAGACGAGGAAGTCCGTGCAATGCAAGCGTGGTAAACATGGTACTGTTTTTTCAACTCTGATTCATTTACAAAGAGATGTAGGGCAAAATTAAACGATTCCATAAATCATTACAAGAGATTCGTAAAATTTCGACGTTGCTCAAATTATGTGGGATGCGACATGAACGACTCCATTGTTCTTCGTGAAAGCGATTCAATTAAAATCTTGTCTTTAGTAGGCTTTACACGCCTATCACGTCAATGATGGTTATCGTTTTAAGTATTTTTGGTGTAGGTGGCCGCGCTCCTTATTTGAGCTTGCGTAGCACTGCTACACCTAAACGACTGCGCCATACAGGCGACAGTGCTTCCATAAATGCATCGATTTCGTCGCCTTCCAAAAGTGAATCGGTGATGTTAGTACGTTGTATCGAATGAATTTCCTCAAACTGATGAAAGATCCATATATCGAAGTTTCTAACACATAATTTATCACAGTGAGTAGCTTCTACACAATGTTTTTTCGAAGGCATGTAGACGATACATTGAGCTTTACTTCAATTTTAAGTGTTGTGCTACGACCATATGAGCTGGTATACGTTTTCATATGACTCTTATCAATTTGTACTGGACAGTCAGACCGTTGCCGATTTCTGAATGAAAAATCACCAGAACAAAATTAAGCACACCAATTTTAATAATGTTTTTCATTTAAGTCTTCATTTTTATATACGCCACATAGGTTTTTAATGCCTGCGATGGGTTCTCTCTTGAGAGGTAGTATTACAAAATGTCTATTAAAAGAACATTTTGTCTCTCGCAATTTTACACAGCGATAAAAATATAAATAAGTTGAAAGTACAATTCCATTGACGAAACAGAAGAATATAGCGAAGCCATCTATCGAAAAAATCTGTATTTATTTAGTTGCCAATTCCATAGCAATTCACTACAAAACAACGACAAGTTTATGTTTTGAAAAATGAAAAAAAAATTGTTCCATTATTTGATTTCCAAGAAACAGGTGATGCTGACCTTGCTTACTACTGCCTCTAAAGCCATCAATAATTTTGATGAAGGCAAATGAAATTTTTTTGTCTCAATGTGATGCCAAAGCTCCGTCAGCTCGTCTGAGCTTATTCTATCACGTCACAATCTGACGATATTTGTGACATTACAGTTTCTTTAAAGCTTTCCATGATTAGCCCTTCCAATTATATTGTTCCAAATAGGAGCCTCTCATAGAGCTAATGCGTCTTGTTTGGTGTTTCGCCAACCTCTAGCTCGCCTCATTTGATTGATGTAAGGAATAGCTGTGTAAATTTGTAATGAACAATGAACCACAGCAAACATTGCAAAGCAATCTCATTGTGGGTAAACAAAACAGGAAACGAAAATTGAGAATATGAAGGTATGATACTCAGTAAAATAGGGGCTGAAATTCTCATATAAACGAAAATATCTCAAAAGAACAAATCATATAATAAGAACTACGAATCAACATAATCGCTTGCAGACCGCGAGTCAACTACTCTACAAAAATTCTAAATGGCAAGGTGGTGAAACTCAAGTGAGCTCATGTCGCGACAGCTCGTAATGAACGTTTGAAAACATTCTCGAGGGACACTAATTCACCAAACACCATAACTAGCAATAAAGAACATCATTTCACAAACCTAAACAGGAAGACCGAATGCTTTGTACTGATGGTCATGACCGATTGATGATTTGAATTCTCAAAAGCTTTTAGTTGTAAATTTAGACATTTGAGAAAAGCGCTTAATATTCACCAATAATTCAACTCATCCTCCATGTAATTAAATTATTTTCTAATTTTTCTACGTTTCTATATTCACAAGCATTGATCTTTGTTTGAAAAGTTGCTTCATTGAGAGAAAAAATAAGCAAAAGTCTATAATTGAAAAATGAAAAAAAAGACGGGATTCGAACCCGCACTTACAGATATCCGGTCTGCCGTGCTGATCCACTACACTCGACATATGGACACTATAATATTATTGCAAAATAAATTAAAATTACGAATATGTCCAAAGTTTCGGGTTATCCCGCAGTTATCAGCTTAACTGGATGCAATGCCGATATCGGCTCACCAGATCGTACCCGTTAGCGAGCGAGTGCTGATAATGGTACCCACTTACGATGAGTGAAGCATTGAGTGCCAAGGGCATCGGTAGTGTAATAGATCAGCACGGCAGAACGGAAATCTGGGAGCGCGGGTTCGAGTCCCGCCTGAGGTGCCGAGTTTTGCGGCCATCTCAGCACAACTATGGACAATATAATATCATTGCAAAATAAAATAAAATTACGAAAAAAAAGACTTTCGTGATCGATGTAATCGCAAAAGTGTCGTGCCATCACGCGCAACAAAATTCGTGGCTGAGTCAATTATAGCGTTGCCAGTTGAGCATAATTTACCATGATTTTTTCCATCACTATATTTCAATTTGCAAATAAAAATGAACGCACAAAATTTCATAGAAGAAGCAGTGTTAAGCAGTCAGACTTTAACAGGAAAATGTGGCATTCAAACAATCGAACACAAGCCAATGAAAAAATACAAAGGAAACGCGAAAACAAATGATGCTATGGATGCATTCGAATTTGTCAATTCGATGTTACTTGTTTTTGCGTTGAACCACCTACCGTCGGCTTTTTTCAAATAATAAATGAGGAATTTTCGCGTGGATAGTAGTTGTTGTGCAGACGATGATGAACCTCATTGGACGAATCGAAACTCGAAACGGTGAACTCGATGAAAAAAGTATTTGAGGTGGATTTGTTGTTGAATGTTTGCCACGACCAATTATCAAAATTTTGTCTTTATTGGATAGAATATGGCAATAGAAAAAATTGAGGAAATCAATTCATAAGATTGAAATGGATTGGGGCATACATAAAACACGAGTGAGTGACTGATTAGTCAGTCATTTTATCATCGAGTCACTTTCATTTGCTATGAGCTATAGCAATTCATTCAATAAGCTCTACTAGTAAATTAAAATAAAATGCTTAGAAACTCAATTATTTCAGGGAAAATAATAGAATTTATCCGAAATACTTTACACTTTTTTAAATGTATGTCGAAATTTCTCTCATCATGAACAATTCACCCTCTGATCGTTACGAAAAGTGCACAACATGATTTTCAGAGTATGAAATGACAAAGACTAAAGAAAAGCGTCGAATAAGCACTCCTGTGAATTCTTCAGAAATTCTGAGTTCAGAGATTCTGAATTTTCTGCGAAGTTCTGAGTTTTTTCTCCAGAAACTCGTTCTTAATTCTAGGTTGAAAGTGAGCCAACATGAAGAAAAAAATGTGCAATTGTGAAAAGAAGGTAACCACAAAGGAAGCAAACTTCATTTAGTTGAATGGGATATGGTAACTGTTTACGATAGCAAACTGGAAAACAGCCGACACGAAAGCTCAGCATGTGAAGTCGAATGAAGAAAATTCCATTTTGGAGTTTTTGAAAAGAAACGGCGTTCAGAAATAAAACGACACAAATATACTTCATATTCATAGGTGGGAATAATCATCGTTTGCCTAGTTGAATCAAGAAGCCAATACAGTCCACGTACACCGATAGTTGTTCAAAATCCAGAATTCTGTTGAGGACTATAAAGAAAATTAAGAGAGGGACAGGTAACGCCGATTGTCTCATTAAAATTCATCGACGGCATCGGTTACGAACTATATAAACATAAGGTAAGCATTTGCTTGATCTTTCTTTCTACGAAGATACTCCACCCATTATTTGTCTTGATGTTATGGTGACGTCGTTCGAATGGGAGTGGTCTTTTACAATGGCTTGAGAGGACCAGTCCTCTGTCAAGACAGTGGTACTTAACCTTCCAGATTATTTGATGCCAAATCACCGATTCCTGAGGAATTTAATGCTTGTTACCCTGGAAGCCAGATTCAAACTCAGGTATACGGTATTAAGCCAGTGTGTCATTGTGGCTCCTCCTATCAAAGCGCCACAAAATGCAAAAGTGTCATTGTTAATGTAAAAGGAGTTAGGCCTGTAGCTTACGCAATGTAGCAGTGCATCGTATGTATTTATAATAAGATATAAAAACCCAATACCAATGTTATGCTATGCTTCATATTAAAATAATTAACTGACATTAGTCGATAGATCAGAAAGCGCTCTTCTCACGGGCACAGCTCTTTGAACTGTCAATATTGAGTCAAACACGGGAACTCCCTATCATCTAACCACAATCAGACAATTATCAAACACGACAATCGATTTCCCTTATAACTCCATATCCCATGAGGCCCGATATTCATCAAGGCTTTAAGATTACTGCATATACACTTTGCTCTTAATCTTATCTCTGCTTTATCATATGAAATTCAATAATTCTACTCCTATCACTTTTGCTGTGACTTTTCAATTCATTTCATGCTTAATTCCAATATTGTTTTTTCTTTTTATTATTATTCAACCTAGTGCATTAGCTAACAACAGCATCCGATACCATTGTCTAGCCACCACTTTTGGTGTCCTACAATTACCAATCAGCCTATTGTATTGTTTGTTATTGTGTTATTGTTATGTTTTATATGAAGGTTTAATTGCACAAGTCTGAAATAATCATACAACTATGGGGCGAACTGATGTTCTCTCTACTGAAACTGTACTACTCGAATTCTCTATCGAATCACAAGTGCCACGTGGCAGCACCATTCCTACGACAAAAGGCTTCACTACTGCTACTCAACCAGATAGGACCACGTTCTCCTTCACACATTGAACGCCTTTTAGAAAACTCAGCTTTTTTCTATCTGCATTTTCCTGCACAGTAATTGGTAATTTAATATAAGAAGTTTGTTTTTAGAGGAAATATCCTCCTATGATACTCAATGCTTTTTAAGTGATTTCTGTAAATACCTCATACAATTCACGTTCTCCTATCGCTTAATGCAAAATATCAAGAAATCGTGGTTATTATCATTTCGATCGTCATCTTCTATGACATCAGAGCTCTATCGTATGCTTTATCTGTAAAAATGACAATATTTTCTATATATGACTTTGGATATCATAAAAACTTTTGCAAAATGGCTTTCTGAAAAAAAGCTATGAGGAGTGGAATGCCACTGTTGGATTGATAATTGATCGACATCGATCGATATAAATGCAATGCATCCAAGCAGAAACAATCACGAGAGTCGATGGAATCTATCGATTTGTTAATGAGTTAGACACTGTTCTACACAACACCAAATACCGTCTAAAAATCACTTCACTTTATTTTCATGCCAATATTTTTTCTCGATATTTCTTTTTGCACTTAATGTATCATCGAAACATTTAAAAAGATAAATTTTCAATATAGAAGTAATGTTGAAAATGCATTGAAAGAGTGAATGCTGGAGATATCCGGATTATGCGAATAGAATTTTTCGTCCAATCTTCAATCCTCACTATGTATATATGAGTGAAAAAAAGACTTTCACTACCGTAATCCAATGATGTCGCTGCTTTTTTTTTCGAATTTCGTTGTCTCAATAGTCTACGATTTTCCATATTGAAATTAATTTCAAAAAAGACAAGTTTTTATTAGATGACAACAATATATTATTGAAAAAATCATATGAAAAAGGGATATGCGATTGATTTTCTAAGAAATAATTTACAAAATGCTATTTCCTTCCATATGGTCATTTACATTGACGTGCTATGTTTTATAAGGTGAGCTTTAGGGTTGACAGAATTGTGTTGAGGATGCGCATACGTGTTCAACTTGAACAGCATGATATCATGGAACAGATTGGGTACGAGTCTGGTCTATACCATGACTCAACTTCATCACTCTTCACCGAGTCAGTGGTGTTTATCATCTCAGATTTCTCTGATACTACTTCACCAGCCCTGGAGTGATAGTGAGGTTGATGTAAGCTGAGGTAAGGACGAGTCTGATTTGAGCGTACATATCACTGTCATCATTTAAGGTATTAAACATTGAATAAATAGAAAGTGGTCAGTTCAAGTCAATGTATTGGTGCAAAATGCTTAAAGTATTTCACAAGACCGACGTTGACCAACGTGTAAGCATCATCTACACTTTCATTTTCTATTTCATCTATTCATTGTCTATTTTTACTTGAAATTTAAACACAATGATTGAAAAGTGCCGAATATTCAACATCATAGATAATATCATTGATTGGTCTTGTTTACTCAAATTCTCGAATTTATTCAGCTTCTTGTACTAATACTTGTAAGAGGCGAAAGGACAAGAAGTACGTAGCTTAGCGGTAGGTGCCGCAGTGAGGTGTTGATTTGACGGGGACTGATTTTTTTCACGGCGATATTTAGACTAATACTTGTTCAATTACCTCCACTACACAGCAGATGAGAACGAATGTGTGGCACAAGCGACAAAAATTGAATATTCAGTTCAGTTAAGGAATATTATTTCTAAAACTAGAATGAACTGCACACTTAACTATAGAAACTCAGTTCAGTTTAGTGCGTTATTGTTGATATCATTTTTAACCTCGCTTTACCATTTTTGTCCCATTTAAATAAAAGTCTAATTACCTAAATTGAACGATTGTACTACAATAAGAAAAAGCATCACGCGCTGGCTCATAAAAGCAAACTATTTTACAACAGCAGAGAAGCTAATGATTATTTGTTGAACATCATTGCATCAATAGAAATCATTGAAGGCTTAGAACAACATCATTCTACATATTAAATTGAGAAAGATCGCAAGTAAATCGATTCTGAATGCAAGCATACAATAGTAGTGCTGAAAGAATTAGGCTACAATCATACTGTTTCACAGTAACCTTACGTTACTTTCATTGTTACTTATATTCTTCATTGTTCACATATGGAGCAGATCTGCTCCGAAGTATGCTTGTCATGATATTGCCTACCTTATCTTGCTTACCAATAGATGACAATTGTACTGGAAGAAAACATGACTTATGACTCACTCCCGGAATCCTCTTCTTCCATGGTACGATAATACCAATAGAAATATTTCGAGTGAATCATAAAAAATGACCAATGTATTTCGAAGTTATAGGGATATGTAAGGTCAAACGATTTCTCAGGTCAGTACTGGTCTCTGTTGTTAGATAGAAAGAATCCAAGTGGGAACTTAGTGATCCAAGTGAGATGTAATCTCTGGTTGAACAAAACTTGACTGAACTGTTCAACTCGAGTGCAATCCTAAATACGGCAAATAATATGGGCCCCTTTGAAATTAAAATTTTGACATTCACAAGGATGCTATATAATTTAAGACATCGAACTCGAAATCTTAACATTGGATTTACGCATAGTAAGTATTAAAGGACCAGATCATAATTTTATGGTGGTCAAATCAAATCACCACATATCGTTTTATTATATGAAAAAGAAAGCAGTAAACTTACAAAAGTTTGTGGAAGAACTATTACAACACGCTCCTAATTGAACCCCCGATGTGACTTAATGTAGATCATTGAGGATATCTTTTGGATTATTCCGTTGAATAATTGAATGTTTTGATATTAGAATTGTTTTCTTACAGATGATTGTTTTTCGAAAACATACATATTGTACATTTCAACTACAATATACATATATATATATATATATATATATATATTCTATTATATATTACTTACCTATAGTATTTACTATAGTAAGTAACTAAAA
>KN717022.1:0-16276 GCA_000816705.1 Dictyocaulus viviparus | reverse complement strand
ATATATATATATATATATATATATATATTCTATTATAATATTATTCCCTATGGATTTCATGAGTACAAAAAACCTGATGACAAAAATTAATCTTGTTATGTACATGGTGATTTGCCTACGATAGAAAATTTGTTTCATTGATTAACTTTTTTAGGAAGACTAATTTTTTTGGAATAAGGTGGATTATGATCGTATTTGTCCTAATTTACGATACACTAAAAGAGTCTCAATGAAGAGTTTGATGTTTAATATTGTGGGTGATTTGATTTTGAACAAAACTATATTACTGACTGTATTTTTATAAAGAAAATTTTACAGTAGAAAACAAAAATGAGATTTAGATTTACAACAATAATGTTAGTTTGCATAAATTTCATTAATAGTCGTTTTGAAAATCCGCAATAATTTCATGTGAATGAGAATAATAAAGATACGATAGAAATGAAAGACTATGAAAGGAATCAGGATGGAAAAGTTGAAAAAGAAAACACAAATTACAGCAAGAAGTTTTATAGTGAGTGAAGTAGTTCAAGGCTAACCATATTAATCTACCTTGCAATTCGTCCATTCAAGACTCCTCTTCTAAACTTTCAGATGATTTCGAGCGGAAATGAAGAGGAGAGGCAGATACTTGAAATTTAGTCGATGTCTATCACGATAGACCACACCCATTTTTCCTCTAATGAAGAGAATGCCAGGGTGAAATAATTAAAACTTTGATCACTATGATGTCATTGGAAATTCAAGGAAAATCAACGGCTACCATGTTACATTTATTATTCGAAAAACGAGAAAACAATTCGACAAAGAAAGGTAGAAGAAAGAATTCTATTGGATAAAATGTGAATGATAATGAACGAGTTATTCGAGGTGAGTTTTTCGATGAAATAGCATATTCTTCATATTTGGAAATATTCAGCGAATACTGTAACAAGACATACTGTTCAGTGTTCGAGAGGAGTTTTATTGAAACGTCGCTTAATCATTGACTTAGAATTCCTCAAGCTTACATAGAAATAAATTAGCATGCTGAACTCGAAAGAAGAATACGAATTTCAAGAAGAGCTTAATTTGAACAATTCATTCACTTGATAATTTAATTCTTATTAAGAACTTGTTCATCAAGATGTTTCAGTCATTTAATTTGTTTCGAAATACTGATGAATATCTTAGCAATGAATTAGGTTAGCTCTCCTTACTAGCGATAAATGTATTTTGGTAAGACTCAGATCGTGCTAGATTATTCTAAGAAGCTGCTCTAAAAGTGTAGAGCGTAACGATAGCGATTATTACTAAATCTTTCGTTTCTGTTGAGGTTGAAGTTGGATAAGTGGTAGTTTAAAAGTCACTTGAATAAATGTTATATTCGTGCTTAAGCTTAGGAGATGAGCATTCATTTGTTTGATGATATCTTTCTCGCCTTGATATACATCTGTGTTGACTTGTACTAAAGCCTTTTTCCTCTGATTAAACCGTTGCTTAAAACATAGAAAGGACCAAATCAGGCTAATGATGATATCAGTTATGCTCGTCCTTTTCATCTAGATGAGTTACATTACGATTGGCTATTAGTCCCACCTAGATAGTTTACACGAATCGACGTTTTTGAGCATTACAATGGATATGTCAATGATCGTTATCCGGAGCTTCCCAGAGACGGTCTCGAGCCGCAATTTACTTAATCCTGAACGATTCTTTTTCTCGACTACTTTCCATGAAATCATACCAGAATGTTGAAACAATTGGAGATTATCTTCAAAAATCAAATGCTTTTTTTCTACTGAATGACGTCTAAATTGACCTCATGATTATACGATAACAAAGGCGTCAATGTTATTGTACGATAAAGCAGTTAGCCTTGATATCTATCTTGATCAACACTATGCTCAAAGGATAGAAGCGTTTTTGAAAAATTTATCTTGTCCATCCTTCTTCTTTTTACAACAAGAATTCTGAACAAGTGTTTTTCAATTCATTAATTTGTCGCGCAATGATTCTATGAGGTTTTCAAACTCATATTTCCGTTATTTTTAATGGATTTATGTGGGACGGTTTATGAGCGTCGGAGATTTCCTCAATACAGCATTCAAAAGAAGAGCATGTAAATTTATGCGCAGCAATTCTCTGTTATCAAGAGAGATGGAAAAAAGATTTTCTGCATAATTGTCAGTAATAAGAAACAAGAAATTATTGTCGTTTCTGTATTTGTTTTTTTTTTCTTCTTCTTGTCTTCTTGTGTTTCGCTAAGCGAGTATCAGCAAATTAGTATGCGCATGTATTTGAGTCATTACAAAAACACTACATTCTAAATTAATTGCCAAGAAAAATTAAAAGAAACTTATTATCTCGCATCAAAAATAGTACGGTAATCCTTTTTACAGCTTGTTGTACTCATAATTTGAAGCTGTCAACAAAGAGTTTGTAGATCACAACTCAATCATTATTAAGATTTGTATAGAAATTTCCAATCAGCACTACTTCTTAGAAGTTTGAATAGCGAACCTTAGTGCAGCACTCTTTCAGATGAATTAACGGATGTGGATGTGTCATATCTTCGTCCGAAATTGAATACTTGATACTGTCGATAAAATGAAGATCAAAGGATGAAGCTCGGATTGACAAGTTCATGCTGTATCTTGCGTTTGATATCCACCTTGTATCTGAACTGATCAGCAATCGGTAAGTTGGTTGGATGTCCATTCAGTAATTGCAATTACCCCCGCGTTACTTCTAACAATGGAACAAACCAGTGTTAAAACACTTCATAGCTCTTAGAAGAATAACATTCACTAGACCACGTATACTCTAAATAATGATTATAAATAGAAAGTTCCAGAGCACTTTAACCACTACGCGTGTTCGATAGTTCTCACGCGGACCGAAGATCAGTTTTATCCCACTCTGAGATTTTGTGCAGGGCGACGTTTAGATGTCTTTTGATACATAATTTAAATAACACATTAAGAAAATAACAAGAACCCACACACATGGAAAAATATGTTACATATGATCAAATCGTTATCCAGAAATTTAAGAAAGCTGGATTTTGATTACTTATGTTTATTTTCCCAGCTCGGTAGTCTACTGTCTATTGGTTTTACGCGTAAATGTCATAGTATGAATCAGATAAGGAATATTATTTCTAAAATTAGAATGAACTGCACACTTAACTATAGAGGCACAAAGTGTAAAAAAGGAGTCATCCGAACTAATCTTCCTGTACACCCATTCTTTCTTGTTGTAAAACGTGTAGTGATCCAGAGTAGTTGAAGTAGTTGAACAACTTCGACTTCGATATTCTTCAATATGGAAATTATGTGGCCAGAAATTTTCCTTGATCAATACAACAACATTATCTCAGAAAACATTGTATAAGATCAGTGTCAATTTGCTTAGTAGTTCTCTATTGGTTCATATCAACAGCACAAAAATGAACAGTGCTTGGCATTTACATAACAACACTGTGTCCCTCAGTAAGCAATGTGTGCGTACAGTGATAAAATATTGATTGAAATCGATTTTGAAACAATTAGTTAAGAACATTATATAATCATGTTGTCGAAATGGAAAGAGCACACCTATTCAGGAAAATGATTAGCTTACAATGCGTACGACTTTGTAAAACTGAACGTTTACATTTTTAAAAGTACAATTGTATTTTTCAGCTTGAGTACACTAAGTACTTCAGACCTTCAAGTAATTTACTCTCAAAGCATTATAATGAACGTCAATCGAATTATTAGTACTGTACACTGAGAAGGGCAAAAAAGAAATCATACCATGCCTTGCTATAAATTTAGCACCAATGGCTACAAATTACGAGCATTTCATGTCAAATACAAAGAAGTTGGCGTTTCACAAAATAATCACTCTAAATTTTACAAAATCATGCTTAATTTATGTTTTTTTTTTCAAACAAGTGAGCAATCAATGAAAAGAATGAGCGGAAACCGTTGCACCTCTCTTAGGCAGCTTTCTTGATCAGCTGGTTCGCAGTCACCTTTGGAGGTCGTGTTTTACCAACATAAATTTCCATCATTTGCTGTAACAATTAGGAGTTTGAGTTTGACGGCATAAATTCAAGTGCTTTTTTTTTGAATGATATCATCTAATTAAGTAACGTTCTTTAAATCCTCATGGGAAGAATTTTTGAATGATAAACTGATAATTTGTAAGTCATCTCCACGGGATGCATTCTCCATTCAAATAGTAACAACGTTGAAGCCGACCTCACAATCCCGCGTCCCATATCCAAAATAAGACGATCTTGCGTGCCTCAATCGACAGCCGTTCTGGTTGGATTTAAAAGTACACCACATGAGTCAAGAATTTAAATGTTTCACTATCACATATACACTCGTTCATTTTTTCAAGTCCACTCTTTATGTCGGAACAACACCTCTGTTAGCAGACCAAATTGGCGCGATAGTGAATTCATAGTGACTCTATTCATAATTGTTTTGATGTAAAATTGTTTTTTTGTTTCATAATAATTTATCATACAATTCGAATTCAAAGCTGAATAATTGCTTGCTGATTTACGATTACCTTCGTTATATAGATTCTATTTCGTCAACGTCTCCAGAAGAAGGCCGTAGCTTCCGAAAATTCAGCTATGGAAAAGCTAATTCAGCTAATAGTATGCAACAACTTCGAAAATCACAGAAGTACAAACAGCGTGATAGTGCTAATCATTCTGATAAAATAACAAATAGGAAATAAGTGAACCTTAAGATAAAAAAAAACAGCGAATAAGCAGTATAGGGCAAAAGTCATGCGAGTAACATCGACACCGTAATCCGGTAGCCATTTATTCTCAAATCTCATCCAATGTGACAAATCTTGATATGTTCGACAATCACTGAGATTGCCAACGGCATTTTCGTTGAATTGAATGCCAATCACTTCTGTTGACTAATGAACGGAGCAGGGAAATTTGCGATTGGTTTCTCGTCGATATATAACCTTTTTTGAAGTAAATTATACTCTTCTCAATTCTCGTGTATTGTTTATGCGAAATCTTTCAAAAACCATTCTGAGTGATATCGTGATAAATAATGACGAGTCCCAAATCCCCGATTTGATAAGACTTGAGAAAAACCGATAGTGTTGATAGTTTTCGAGCAAATATCGCGGACATACTGACTACCATTCACGAAGTTGTTTTTTAATAAAGAAAATTTTTTCGTGTGGCTAGAAGCAAATTGTTTATAAAGTGGTGGTTTACAATTAGTTCTCAAATAGTCTCAACTTTGCATAAATTTTTCGATTTTATCAGTAAACTATGATATCCTAGCATTTTAGCCATAAGTTCAAAATCAATGATTATACGACTTAACAAATTGAAATAAATCATCGTGGAAGGAGTTGTTCTTCAGCAGATCCACCCGTTAAGAAGAACTGATTTATTGAACTCAGTGGCGGTTATCCGACTGTTATGTCTAGTCGTGAATTTTTTTAGAGAAAAAAAAGTGGTGGTATTGAAAAGATTTTATTTGGCGAACAATGTGTGATGGAAAAGATATCAAGAAAGATTTTCATTCTCAGAGTCCAATGAGTGATGAAGAACAGATGAGGGCTGAAACTGAATATATGCAAATGAATTCTCATTTATTAAAACTAAGATACGTTGCGAACGTGTAAAACAAACAGAATACCATATAAAGTAAGTGCTCAGACTAATGAAATATTCGTTTGCAATTCATCGTGATATTTTTGGTCATTCATTACGCCCAAATGCAAGCAGTGGAGTTGCTAAATAAGGAATTATTAATATACGTCTTGAGGAAAGTGAGAACATTATGAATATGAAACATTCACATTCTTAACCAGAAGCATCATTGCTAATATATAAACAGATAAGAACGAATTTATTTTTGTACTGTACGTAATAATCTCTTGTAAAAAATTAGTATTTAAATGGATTATTGATAAATATTTGACTTATTGTTTAAATGAAACCTAGATGTAACTTGCGTACATATTGAGTGCTGTGGATCGAAAGAGCACAACAGGATGCCCTCAGACTTAGAAGGACGGAATTTTTTACACTGGTGCGTTCAACGTTCGTTATTACTTCAAATACAATGTGTGAAGCCAAGAAAGCGAGCGAACTAAGCTCTGATACATTAACGGAACATTTCTTACCCACAATTATACGTTTGATAGCAATAGGACAAAAATTAAATAAGGAAATATAATGGAGAAAAGGGAAGAACCTATCAATCAATTTGGATAGTATTCAAATCAACAATGAAAAGAGCATTTAAAACTGCTATAAAGCTGAAAAATTCTTAGACCTGTTAACCTACTGAATTTATGGTGTGTGTTTTTTTGTGTTGCCTTCAATATAGTCATTTTAAGTGAGAAGCCAATATTCACAAGAGCTTAGAAAATGTAAAATCTGTAATCTAATGAAAAAACTTCATCATCAAACGAAACGATTCAACAGAAGAAGCGGACAGACTAATCGAATTTTCTATCAGATTTTGGTCATTGACACGAATAAGAAGATTCCAATTTCTATATTCTAAATGACAGTGTTTCACATGAAGAAGTATCTATTTGTTCATGTATTGAGAAAATCTCCATAATAATATAAAAATAAATGTCGACATAAATATCATCATTAAAGCTAATGCAAAGCATGTTCCGCTCCAAAATTCAAACAGACTTCCATTCATTATTATTCAGCTGGTCATACATTCTTTTGTAGCATCTTTCATTTCATTCAGTTTTATTCAGCTCAAAAATCATGTGATAAAAAGCTGTGGTAAAGAAAAATGTCATAGCAACATCGGCCAGGGTAGAATGCCAGACGTCCCGTCAGTAAATTAACCAAGAATCAAAAAAGATCAGCAACAGTTAAGCTCGACTATGTTCTAAAAATATTAACTGAAGACCAAGGAAAAGTAGACAGCCAAAGAGATCAACACTCACAGTTAGGACTAAGTGCTGCTGCTGATCGAACTGTGAGGCAGTCGCTTAAATGCTTTAATAAGGGTAATATGAGCTGTGAAAACCAGTTTCATTCCACGGTCAAACACCTCCACAAGAAACGCTATGTACCAATATTTCAAAGTGCATCACAATGCTAATACCAGGCATTTCGATAAGTTTTTAGCAGCATACCTCACTCCTTAGATAAAATGCCTACAGCACTTTTTCTTCACAGACTCGTTAGAGCCCGGTGTTATTTGCATTTTTGGATTCACGAAACGTGCAAACAAAGCTGGCTGTTAGGCAAAATGACAGTTTGTTTTGTACATTTCTTCTTTTGATGAAGGATTCGTAAACTAACCGACTACGACCGCTCTGCTCGAAAAAGCTTCTTGCTGTTATGACATAGCAGTGAATTCCTCATCATTAGAAATGAATCTGGATTTACTTTGAGGACAGCACACCCACTGACCACATGCTTGAGAAAGTTTTCCAGCTCTTCCAAAACCCAAGTTACATGTTGCGGAACATTGTGTACTTTCCGTTTTCTGAGATTAGTAGCAATGACGAGCAATAATCGGTGTCGAAATCTACGGTGAACAGCCGAAATTGATAGTAGCAGTGCTAGAGACACGTCTAAATGTCTGAAACAAAGTGGTGTTGTTCTTATTCAGTATACCCACTTTCCACATTCTATAAAAGCAGGGGAGGTTAACGGTGTAACATCCACCGTGCTGTTTCATTGAATGGTCCTCTACTTTGCTCCCAAAACTAAATCTATAGAAAAATTTCAAAAAATAGCTAAAACTGATCTAACCGAGTTTTTATATACCATAATACATAAAATGAAAAACCGACAACAGAAAAGATTTCCGTGAGGATGACGAGTTTTTGAGAAATAAATTTGGATAAAATGATAAAATTAGTCAGCACCTATCATTCGTATTATTCCTACTCTACATTTCACTGAGAGAACTAGTAAAAATAAAATGATGATAAATAACCACATAACTTAACTGTTTTGCTATGATAATTAACGTCCACCTAAATAACACCAAGTAATTTACTGCTACTTTCTTGAATTTTTACTGCTATGTTGTGCTTCCTATGTAGTCATGAAAACTTTTCAAAGAAAAGTGATATTGCTGAAAGACTCCGAGCAAGCAATGAAAAGTTTCGGAAGATTAGCATAGTGGAATGTATCACAGTCATGAAAGCAGCTGCAGATGTACACACGTGCAGCTGTTTTCATTTGTACCGCAAATCTGGTGTGACGAGCCGTTTTATTCACCAAATACCGTAGAATGATACCAGACGTATTTATAAAGTGAAATAACTCTTGTTGAAGAAGTTTATGTACAGCAGAATATGTTATATAGGCTGCAAAACGTTGAAGAATGCATGATAGAGCGGATAGCACAACTCAACTTGAAGGTGTAGCAAAATACCACTAAAAAAAAAACGACTGCAATAACGAAATATAAAGATAATGCTAATCTTATCAATTTTATTAGGTTTCTTTAATTTTCAATGAAAATCAACTAGAAATTGATATTTATACATTGTTCATGTTGGCTTAGGTTTCGCAGTCATATGGCTTATGGCCTCAAATTTGGATAATTAAGCCTTCACTAAATGCAAATAAATGAACACAATAGTACATGAGGAGAACAGAGAGTCGTATGAACGGTAAGATGTAGAAGCGTTGAATGGAGTAATGAGGAAAATGATAGGGAAAGGAAAAGGTTAGACGTTTTTATGCATTCTCTAATCGTTGTAATATGAATGATAAGTGATGAGAGGTGTCATCACTATGTCGCATGGAGAATGCAAGTGGGGAATGGCAAGTATTTGCTGCAAGGGCCATCTAGCACAATTGAAGTGTAGTTTGATGATTGTCACGAAAGCATGACAGAAGACCGATAACTTTTCATTACTTTGTCTGTTTCAGAAGTAAGCACTGATGGACATGTCCAGTGGGCGGTTATTGAAATGCATATATGGCAATATATGCGTTGGACGTGGGACGAATTTCTAGTACGGACCCGATATACTGGCATAGGGGAGGTGTGTATGCATATGCATCTGGATACTTCAACCACCAGTGGTAAACTGAACATAATAAGAATTGTTTAACTTGATTTCATTGTCAAACCTTTCCTTCACAATGGTATAGCTGACATGTCTATAGGCTTGAGTATTTCATGTGGTGTTGTTTGCGAATCCACGTATAACAGTGGTCTGGTATCAAGAAGAGATTCGATTTCAGTTATTATCGTTGTTAAGTGATCTATTGGGAGATTTGCCGACTTTAACGTTTTATATTGGTAATGTTTAACCAACTTTATTAGCCTTTCATAAAAGCCAACTTTCATTATTAGCCAACTTTACTAGCTTTTCATAAAAGCCTCCTTGCCATGGTGCAAATGGAGTGATATACCTCCATTGTATTTCATGGTCAGCAATGGTTCGTTTAATCAGATCAGATCGTTTGTATTGTTGGTAGACGTTCCTCTAAAATCGCTTGTCCTAATGAGAATGTGGTGCGTTGTCACTGGTGATTGACTTGGGTATTCCTCGTCTAGCGAAGAAACGTCTAATGAACATGAGGATTGCGGTTGTTGAAAGGTCAGAGACAATATCAAAATGTATTAATCTCGTAGCCATGCATGTAATGATAGCACCATAACATTTACTTGCCTCACTCTCCGTATGTCCTATCGTTAGCGGGCCAAAATAATCTAGTCCAACATATGCCTAAATGGTCTTGATCTGATTACTCTGTAGAGAATACTCTGTCTAGTAGTCTCTACTTTATCACCAAAATTACGTGCAAAGCAAAGACATATTACTTATTATATTAATTTGTGGTTTATGAGTCATCCTATCGAAAGTTAGAAATGGTGGAGGCAAGTGAAAGTGCAAATGTCCTGATCGATAAAATGTCATAATTTCGATATAATCCTGAAAATGAACTTAGCTGACGAACAGAAAAAGAACATTATTTCCTCATACCGAAGTCTCCGCCTCCTCCCTATATAAGCAGTTACGGTAAACGTCTCCTCCATACTCTCACTTATGGCTCAACCCACCTTCTTCCACGTTATATCATTATACTACAAATCTCGTACAACTGTTAGTGTTTATTCTATTGTGTTAATTCTTGATTTATCGCTGTCGTAATCGTGATGTAATATTTTTGCGTTTTGTTCCAATAGAGGTTTAATTACCCAAGTTTGAGGTTCCATTACACCAGTTCGAGGCGAGCAGAACAAAAAGACCCGCGTGGCAAACTACTTACGGCGAGCGTTAAGATATTCACTGCTATTGACACCAATACAATTTTAGCGCATCGGCCACTACACTACAATTTGGTGCAGTGGCCAAGCGTCCACTAAATACTCTTTGTTGAGGTGCATCGCCCTGTTCATTATAAAGAATACTCTGTCAAGTAATCTCTACTTTATCACTCGAATTACATGCAAGGGAAAGTCATATGGATTTCTATGGTCATATATATCGTATGGATTTCTGGTCTATGAGACATCGTTTCGAAAGTTGGCATTGGTGGAGAGGCGAGTGAGAGTGAGAATGTCACAATTCATAAAAAGTAATAAGTGTTTCGACATTGTAATTAGCCTCTGGTACCAACATAAGAAAGGGACACTATTTCAACATCTCTAGTCTCTGCCCACTCCTATATCCCCTATATAAGCACCCACAGCAAACATCTCTTCTGTACTCCTTACTCATTACCTCTAACACAATCTCCTTTCACCTTTACTATTGAATTGGTTGTCGTTATTTCATTACATTACAAGTCTCATACAATTTCCATAGTTCATAACGTATTCTTTTTGATCTTGATATATCATTCTTACCGTTTGTGTCTCGTTAATAATTGTTATCTAATTGCATAACAACATTCTCACAAATCCTCTAGGATAATCATATTATGTATGTTCTTGACTTGTCGTTATTGTAGTTTTGATGTAATATTTCATTTGTTTAAATAAAGGTTTGATTACCCAAGTTTGAGGTAAAAGCCGCAATTTAAATAAAGACCCGCGTGGCAGGCCAAGGTACGAAGAGCACACAAACACGAAGAACCAACACAAATTCTGGTGCATTGGCCGGGTCGACGAATCCAGCACATTCTGGGTATTTATAAGAAAGGTTATTTAATCGTTGGCAATCTATGCATCTTCTGAGGATATTTGTTACTTGTGCTCTTAATTTATGTACCCAGTATGTACTGTCGTACTATTGACATTGTATGGCTAGTGCCTGGGTGTCCCTTCTTGTGAGAATCTTGTATAATCGCTTGCGCTAGCCAAGAATTTTGCAATACCAATAACGGATACTTAGTGTCTTTGGTTAAATCGCTCTGTCCCAACCTTCCAAAGCATCTCAGCAAGCCGTCTTCGTCTGGTTTGACGTTAAGGTGTTTCATGTATTGTAGTGTAGTCTTAGTTATTTTTAGGCACTGATGCTGTTTGACCAGTAATTTTCCAGCCGCTGTAATTTCTTTGCCGGATAGATCTGCTTCAAAATTAATGTCTGCATTGCTTAGTAATTTAGAAAGGGTGATCTTTGGTCTATTGTTCTCGTTTGCTTTAGCAACTCTAATTTGAATAAATCGTATAATCCATGCTACTATTCGTTTCGTGCTTTGTGAGGTGAAATTCTGTAGTGATCGGAAGATATCTCTATCGTTGTCTAATGTTGACTGGCTGTTAGTGAGGCACAGTTGTTGTCTATGCTCTTCTCCACTTTCATCTTGCGTGGTGGAATTATCATTGTATTTGAAAGTGTTACATGTAGGCTGCCATTTTTCAGAGGGTTTTTGTATGAAGGGTGGACCAGTCCACCAATAATGATACTGCATTTCCCACTGATTGAGACCACGCGTTGCACAGTCTGCCGCATTATATTGTGATTCGACGTGGCCGAATAGGGTTGCACAATGGCAGCTTTCTGAGTGCTCTACTATTCTCCCAACTTCTATGATTTGATTTAATATTCTGACCCCCATGGTCTTTGATGGTCTACGTTTTATCCAACCGAGTGCAATTTGCGAATCCAAGAAAATGAAGGCTTCTTGTATTTTTAATGTTTTTCGCAGTTCTATGAAAACGGCGTTGGTAAGTCGGAGTGCCAATGTTATCGCTTCTAATTCCATTTTCGGTATAGTTGGTGGTGACTTCAGCGACGGTAATTTGCTTTTTTTCCATTATGAGGTTTGTTGATTGTTCACTATGTAAGTAGACGCAGCTAGCAAGAGCTTCTGTGCTAGCGTCAGCGAAAGTTACGATGATGTATTTGTTATCCTTTGTGCCCAACCGTTCGTAACAAATATCGTCGTATTTTCTTCAATGGCAAAAAGCCAAAAACCTACGACACCTGGGGTTTCCAAGCCGTCTCCGATCCAAGTACTAACCAGGCCCAACGTTGCTTAACTTGCCAGATCGGACAGGATAGCGTGTTCTCAACGTGGTATAGCCGTAAGCAATGACACTACAATATTTGAATGTTATAAACATTTCGATAATATAATAATTAATAGCATTAATTCATATAACGGTATTGAAGATTTGTTTTGACTGTGAATACATTTCGATTGCGCTTTTCAAGTCGTCCGTGGTAATAAGGAATCAACGTATAAATTGTTTTCTTAATCCTTCTACTAGCTGTGCGTTCTCCTTCTTATATTGGTCAAGATGATAATGTATCGTTATAGCCAAAAAGGAATGCTGATGTTTCCAAAGCGAAAGTGACTCTTATGCAACGTAGGACTTTAATGTTGCTTTGCGACGTGGGAGATTTGTGGTCGTGTGACCATAGACGTGTGGCATCACGATCATCATCATGCAGTCTAACCTGCAAGAAAGCTGCCTTGACGTCTAAAGTAATGGCTGTTTGACCAATCCTAAACCGAAGGAAAATCACATATAGTTGTGCCAATATAACTGGTCCTCGATGTAAAACGTCGTTTAACGATGGGCATCCTTTGTAATGTGTTGATGCATCATAAAATATTTTGAGTTTAGCCGTGGTCTTATTTGGAGTCAGGACTGGTTGGTGTGGTATATAATGAATTCGTCGCGACTCCAATTAAATTTTTTTTTTATTCTTCTAATATGTTCAAGTGGAGTTGTTCCTCGAATATACTGTTGTACATGTCGAGTAGTCCTTTATTACTCTTTGAGGATTGCCAGACACTAACAAGTCTTTTTATGCTACAGCTCTATTGTTAGGTAGTGGTGTTACTAAGTCTTCCGTAGGAGTCGAACATAATGTCCATCGTGGCGTTTTTCAATAGTTTTATTGAGCTTTTCCAAAATTTATTGATCAACTTGAATTTTGGTCTGTTTTTCTGGATTCAAAAATTCTTCTATTCCAGTCGTTTCGTTGGTCTAGAATTTTTCCCATTGTGATGACTCGTCGTCGCTTTCTTCTGGATCTTGACTACAAATACTATTCACTGTGCTCTCTAGCGTCCATAATTGTTCTAACTTGTCAAATTCTTTGTTGAACTGATCTGTTTGTGAAGCCTCTTAATCGTTATTCTGCTGTACTAGTGACAATATGATGCAAGCTCTGTTGCACGAACTTGGGTGTTATTTCTCCTTTCACTGATGTGATGCTGCTTTCCTCTAACTTTCGTTTTCAAAATTCGTTAGAAAATTTTTTAACATGATAGGTAATTCTTTTAAGAAGTCGTTTGTGACTGCTGATAGTTTGGGGTGAAGGAATGATGCTCGTAAATATTAGAATTGATTATAAATTATAATATAAATATAAATTATAATTATTATTTAATGTTTGTTTATTTTTGTACTGTAGAAGCAACGTACTTGTCCTTCCTTGTTCGAGGTATTCTGCAGTTCTTGTTGATGCTGGTTTTGGCCAATGCACCAAATCGTATTGATCGCTTATAGCGCAATCGTTTGGCCAATGCACCAAATTTTAGTGTAGTGGCCGATGCGCCGAAATTGTAGTGATGCCAGTGACAGTGAATGTCTTAACGCTGGTCGTGAGTAGTTTGCCACGCGGGTCTTTTGTACTGCTCGTCTCGAAATGGTGTAATGGAACCTCAAACTCGGGTAATCAAAACGTATGATCGTTCGGCGACGATGCTGTAGAATGAAGAGTGAATGAAGATCACGGATCTCAGAAGACGTTTTTGTCGGAAGCAGAAGCAGCTACACCAGGTGTTACCCAACTAAGAGTTGACCGTCAGACCTCAAACTTGAGTAATTAAACTTTTATTCAAACTATACATAAAAATATTGCATCACAATTACAAAAATTATAAATCAAGAACATGAATAGTAGGATTCATAAGGATGTGATTTTTCAATCATATAACAATTATTAATCAGATAAAATACGTGAGAATGATATATAAAGATCAAAAACAATTCATTCTGGCATAATCATGGAAATTCTAGGATACTTGTGATAACATGAGACAGCGATGCTCAGTATAATAGCGAAGGTGAAAAGAGGTTATGTTAGGGGTTATGAGTGAAGAGTAATGAGGAGTACACTTACTGTACCTCTTTATATAGAGAGGAGACGGAGACTTCGGTATGAGGAGAAAATGTCCTTTGCTGTCCTTTTTCTGTTCGTCAGCTAGGTTCATTTCCAGAAACATATCGAAATTATGATCTTTAATGAATCAGGGCATTTGCACTTCCACTCGCCTCCACCATTTCTAACTCCGAGTCCACATTTTTGATACGACGTTTATCCCTACCTCAGCCTATACCTCAGAAGCTAGGACACAACGAACGAAAGAGTATGAATTAACGCAGCTCAACGATCTATCAAAAGCGTGACGCTTGACCTTTTTCCTATTCGCGAAAATAAAAGACGGAAAAAAATGAAGTTCTTTAATACGACAATGATTAAAGATAAGAATTTTTGGGGGCACTACATGTGATGCGTATAAATGATTGCCGGGTGGCACAAACTGTAATTGATTTGGATCTCACGCACGCATCAGAGAAAAATAAAAATTTACTGGTGCTCGCTCGACGTTGTTGCTCATCAGGGAGAACCTAGATAATCCAGATAGACTGTAGAAGCAGCGAATCTCTTTTCGAGGAAAACAGAAAAAAAAAACTTATCAAGAAGTTTCATAACGAGACCTCAGGTTGCAGACAGATGGTGAACTGCGTGCTAAAAACTATTTTGTGGCAAAACCAGGCCTCGTACTTGTCCTTAGTGGCGACTGAATTCGTCAGATTACTCCTTCATTTTGCAGTAAGGTTTTTTTTAGATTGATATTGCATAAGAATTAACTGCGTTCGCGTTGACACACGAGAGTCGAACGACCACGAGTGAAACTTTCATTTCTTCCTATCTCGTGTGAGGGTATTTCAGTGGGTTATTTTCGTTTGAGCGCGCAGTGGCTCAATGGTGTAGGTTCCGCAGTGACACGCCGGCCCGATTCAGTTCACGGCCGCACCCCGGGCCTACCAAGCCCGCCATCCCTCCGACGTCGATAAATTGCTGCCAGAGAAATCTGGGTTAGACCATTAACACTGACTCGGTGATGAGTGGTCAACTCAAGTCACTGTAGAGACCAGGCTCGCATTCAACCACCTCCGCGATATCACGTTGGACACGAATTCCGCTCCAAGGGATTGATCAATGCCAACAATTATCTTATCTTATCTTTGCTCCAAAGATTCGTTGAGTATCATAATTGCTTCCTACAGCCTTCGTTAAAAATATGATTATCAGGCAGATGCTCTTAATACAGTGCGTTTAAAATCTGAGAGAGTCCAATCACTTATAATTCGCGTCCACCAATCAACATTCATATGCATGTGTCCAGAACATGTGGATTTTCACTGTCCGTTGGTCGCTAGAGTAAGACAGTACTTCAGGCTCCCTTTTCACTTGTTAGATACGGGACATGCCTAGTTTCACCCTTTCAACGCAACGTCAATTTACGCCCAATGATCTTTCATCCTATTTCCATAGTATTCAAATCACCGAGGAAATACCAAAGCAGGAAAAATGGAGGTGACGAAAAAATCAGACAAGAGCTTTGTATTCCTTGTCTTGTTCACTACATCATCGATACTTTTGTATGTTATTCGAGGCGTTCGTTTTCAAATGCGTCTATATTTGTTGAAGTACCGTTCATTATGTTGACGTCACATGCTATGCACAAGTAGCTTTAGGATTCTGTGATGTTTATTCCCTTCAGAATGAGGTATTAAAAAAGTAATCGTTTGTCATATCCGTTATTACAACCACCTGGAACTTTGCCTTATGGCAGGTAGCATGTGAAAAGTTAAGTTAATGTTTTAATCAAAAC
>KN717020.1:16240-29475 GCA_000816705.1 Dictyocaulus viviparus | reverse complement strand
CGCCCCTCACCCGCTGCCCGCCGCCGGGGGTCGCGCCACGTAGCCTCGCGACTAACCGGCTTGAGATCCCTCAGCGAGGGAGATCCGTGGAGTTACAGTACATGGACTGTTAAATCGACGTGTTGTAGAATCCGATACATTGGTGTAGAAGAGTGACATCGAAGCACTTCCTTACGTACACGTTATTTGGAAACCCGTTATGGATACGTTCTAGGATTATTTGAATGTGTAAAAAAATGAGATAGAATGCACTTTTACAACTGGTATGTGATTGGAGCTAGAAACCATGTTATTCTATCTGTAAAAAAACCATGGTCTACTTTAATACTGATTGCAATTTGTTGTGGTGTTGAACTTTTTCTTCTGTGCATGTTTCTACTCATTGTCTTAACGTATAGTTTAAATAAATTTCAGGACGTTTATTTCTAAACTCTAGCTAAGAAGTCTAACTCAATTTATACAAGAAAGAAAAGTTAAAAAGAAATTTAATTCGTATTTGATTCTTATGATTTATGGCATTTTAATGAAGTAGATTTAATTACAGCATAATCGAAATACGGAGAATCGGCCACTATTGGTTTTGTATTTCCGAGTTCGTGTGTACATTGACCAAGTTCGATTGTTAACGTGAGTTCTTTGTTACAAATTTTTTTCGTTATTTACGTAACAAATCTTCATTTATTGGAAAATCCTCTACGAGTATTTAGTCTTCTTATTTGTCGAATCAATCTAAAGTGCTTTAGTAGTCGTTATCAGAAGAGAAAGTAAATTGGGTATAGCTGCGCTTTAGTAGTCGTTATCAGAAGAGAAAGTAAATTGGGTATAGCTGCAGCATGTCTGAGATATTGGCTACATAAATGAAAAAGACTTAAGTCTTGTAGACATTTCAATTTTAACATCATCTTTTTGTCAAATAAGTATTTTCAGGTGTCCGAAGGCGTTAGAGCACTACTATCTGCAACTAAAGGACAATTTTTTTGACCAGTGGGCTAGTCGTCATAGTGTGTCTGAAGAGCGATGCTGGGAAATGGCTGCTCTTGCTCTTAAAGTGGACAAGGGTGATAATCCTGGCGGGTAAATTTTCTAATTATTATTGTAGTTTTTACACTCATTATTATTGAAACTATCCTAAAACTATCCATTTGTACTATTAACAGCAATGTTATTATTGTACTTGTTGCTATTGTTTATTGTATTGCTATAGTTTTGCTTATAACGATCGTCGTAGGCAATTCAGGTATTTTCGAGCTGAGCAGTATTTTCCTATATGGGTAATCGATGTACGTGGTTTGGAGTACGTTCGAAAATACATGCCAGCGGCAACAGAAGACTTGAAAGAGATGAGCCGAAGAGATGCAATGATGAAATTTGCATTTGAAGCTAGCCGGTAATAATTTTTAGTAGATCATGAATCTAGATTCGATCATGTTTGATTGAGCTTGATTTTAGTTCTCCATTCGCATTGAATTGTCACTTATATGGCTTGCGACGACATAAGATGGATACCGTTGATAACGCTGTCCTTGGCATCAACGCAAAGTGTGTTCGCAATTATTTTTTGATAATTATTTTACTTATTGCAATAATATTATTGGATCTGAAAGAATGGATTGGCACAAGAACTTTTGAACTAAATTTCTGTTCTTTTTATTCCATTACTTTTCTACAAATTTTCAAATCTACGGGATGAAAAAGCAATGTATAAGTGGACTGATTATTTAGTGTCTTAAAATTTGCTGTACAAAAATTCTTTCTACGGAACAGTTTTGTCTCCGGCAAACTGTTTATGCACCCAAAATCGCTTACAAGGAACGATGCATGAAATTTTCACTGTGTCTATCTATTTATAGCTGATCAATTAAATGATTATTTAACGTAATGAATGATGGAAAAAGTAGGTCAGTAAGTTTCCAGAGGAATTGAAATGTGCGATATTGGCGACGATGGCGAACGGATTCCATTGCGAGCTCTTCCTTGGAATAGAGTTACGCGATTATCTTTTGATCGTAAAAAACTGACTATTATTGGTGCCGATAGCACGAAGATGTGCTTATATGCGCAAAGTGAAAGTAAAGCTAGGTTCGTTTTTACCAACATTAGTGGTTGCTTAAAACAAAAAATCCTATTTATCGTGTTGAATCTAAGGTATCTGCTCGAGTTGTGTCGAGCTGTACATCAGACGTTGTTGGTGCTCTCGCATCAAAACGGCAAGGTCGTGCCGTTACCACAGTTGTTTCACGAAAAAAGTGTAGATCGAGTTTCCACATCTTCAAATGCAACGTCGACTGCTAATGTAGACCACGATAGAGGTAAATCTGGTTTAAAACGTTTGTACATCTGAACTATTAAATTAATTATGATTTCGACGTCGTAAATAATTTGAAAAAAAGGCAAAAGGCTTTAGAATCGGAGAAAATAACAACTTGAACTTATCTTCATAAAAATTATTAAAGATAAAGTAGTTGTACTTAACGCTTAATGTTTTTCTGTTAAATGTCCTTTTCATAACTAATGCAACGCGAATGTAGATTGGAAAGTATTTTTTTTTCGCCCAATCCAAGTGCCGCTTTAATGATTGTCCATTCCGCATACATCTTCGTAATAACAAACATCTTTTGCAACTCATCCAATCTAGAAAGCTTGATCGTCCAATATTTGCATTTCTCTCAATTTAATGGGGGTATGGATCCATCCGACTTATCACAGATTGTGATTCGCTGCTGCATGGCTCAGTAAGTAGTTCCTGTGATCGTGGGCAAGGCTCGGTCTCGTCGAAGCAGAGAGTTCGTATCAAGCTCGATTCCAATCTTGATCTTAAAATTGAGAAAATGGAACTCGAACGTAAGCTTTTTTTTCTAGATGGTAAAAGTGTTTAATATTTCGATTTTTTCAATTCGAAAATTCGATTTTCATAATTGATTTCATTCAAATGAAAATAAATAAGGTACTATTTAGCCAGTTTGTCACGTCAAAATCTATGAAGCTTTTTGTCATCGTTTTCTGCGGAGATGTATATTTATTTATTTCTCTTTGAAGTACTTAAGTTATAGTTATGAAGTTATAAGTTCATATTTAGTTCTCTTTGAAGTACTGTATAAAAAGTCCACATATTTTGAACGTGGTTATTAACTGCGTATAGGTTTCGTGCTACGATTTGTTTTGATCAAACGTAAGATATAACTTGCACTTTCGTAGATTTCCGACAAGAACGTGCTGCAAGTCAGTCCAGCAAGACAAGCGACACTAGCGAACAAACGGAACGAAAATTGCCTTCAATAGAATCCGATTTTGGCGATATGCATGACTACGTTGTTCATCCTGTGATCGACGTGACAAATATGTAAGTTTATATTTACTCTTACAATTTTTTTTTGCAGAACATTAGTGGGTAGTAGCTTCAGGACAGACAGTAGACAGTTTCATGGAGAAACCTTTTTGTCTTGCCCCACTGAATCATATTCTTCTAATATAGTGGTCGTTGCATGCGAATGGTCTATAAATTAATTCGGGTGACCTATTTTCATGAAATCAATATTGTTTATTCTCTCAAATTGTAATTGTAATATTCATACCATTGACATCAAAGAGACTGAAAAACTGATTTGTCTGGGAACGGTTACGGACGTGTGTTTCACTATGGCATACCTCACTACTGCGTGCTACGCATCCCTCTATAGTATTCAAATAAAAAGTAACATTGATTCTGCTGTGAAATTTTTTTCTGCAGACATCGCTGTAGATATTGTGCAGTGTTTATTCAATGTTGTCAATAGGAGTTAAATCTTAATTTATGTTAGACTCATTAATGTTTCGTAGGCGACCAGCCAGTGTTGACTCGGCTTCACAAACAGTAGAGGGAGGTCTGCGTTGTGCACCACCTGTTGACGTTAACTTCAATCTCAAGCCAAACATCAACACTTCGGATCTTATTGTCTTTGAATCCTACGGACTACCATATCAGGTTGGCAACAGCGTGTTTTTGACATCTACATCACTACATCATCTACTGAAATAGGAAAATTTACAAGCGCTTTTCTGTAAACTGTGACTTGAACCTAATAATGTCACTCGTTTATCGAAAGGTTGTGATCATCGGTCAATATAATCTATATATACATTATTTTATTTCTTGAGTTTTCATAACCAATGCGGACAAACCGAAGCAATTCCAAATTTACTTTTTTTTGTAGCTAAAAGCAATTTTCTTATCATTTTAAATACGTAAATATAAATATATAATAATAAAATATAATAAATATAATATAAAATAAATAACTACATAAATATAAATAAATATATAAATAGAAGTAAATAAATAATAATAATGTAATAGTAATATAAATAATATATAATAATAATAATATAATAATATAAATAAGTAATAAATATATTATAAATATAAATAAATATATAAATATATAAATTGAATGACTGTATTTCGACTACTTATTTTATCAGGGTGAGCCACAGTATGCATCATCTGGTGGATCCCGAAGCGATTCAATAAGGCGTTCAAACGAAATGCTTTCAGAGAGCATTATTCATAGTTATCATATCGAACAGGTTTTACACTTCATAATTCGCAATTATACTTAATGTAATTGTAGTTATACTTTTTAAAGTGGAATTTAAAGTTGTCTCAACTCCACTCTCAAACAAAATAGCGTTTTTTACTTTCGATTCATTTAGCAAGATTGCTCCTATTATTCCTATTTGCAATTTGTACGCCCTTATTAGTTGTTTGTGAGTTTTGGACTTTAGTTACATTATTGCTGGGTCAACGACTTTCATTTCAATGAAACGATGAGAACAAATCTATTCAGGGTTGTGCTCGATCTGAGGATGCAGATTCAACGTTGCGACCTTGTCTTCCGCAACAGTCATCTGTTTCCGTACATGATCTTCGTCCTGCCGGTGTCAAACCACCTCCGGAATACATCAGTGAACGACCGGATAATAATGGGTTGGTATATTTGACTTTAAAATATTCATGACATTTGTATATTATGTGAGCCATCACTATCATTAGGTAATCTTAATGCTTATTATTAGAATTTTCTATCGTGAGATTGGTTCGTATATGTTTTTTTAAACAGAAGTATCAAGAGATTTCAATCAATTTGCTATTGTAATTTTTATTATATAGTCTTTATTATGAAGTCATTAATGACAAAATAGGTTTATCTAGAGGTGAGTACTCTCCAGTTCTTTAACCTCATTAATGTTGAAGATTGCAGAAATATCGTCGCTCCTGCACTAAAGCGGTGTACGACTGATCACCGAATGAAGAGGTTAAGTGCCTCAGGTCAAGCTAAGAGCGAACCAAAGATTGATTCAAATGTAATAACAATGTTTTGTGTTAATGTTTTAAATCATATATTCAATACAACCTTTACATGAAATGGAACGGGGAAAGAAGCCATATTTTTAATGTGAATAGAATTTTATCAAACGTCAGCCATTATCTATAATCAAATTCTCATTTTTTATCAAATTGGTCATTAATTGTTTTACGCAGAAGAGTATCTGATTATTGGAGAAAAATTTTAAATCATTGGCTTCATCGCTGCTGGAAGTAAATTTAGTCGTTTCAGAAGAAGAGTTGGAGTAAATTCAAAAGTAAACGGGAAATATACTTTCTGTTTCAGTTGTGGAGTCATCCAACAGCAGCAGTTACTCTGCTTGACCCTCAGATCTCGACAAACAATGGTCGGCTGTTTACAAAAAAATCCGCTAACGGTGTTATAAATAGAGTTCAGTCGATGCCAGCGCACTACCATGTCATAAACGGATATCATAGGAGTGTTCGTCTTTTTTTTTGATTAAATTGCGCAAATTTTCACTATTTGTTTTCTTCCTAGACTGTGAGCAGCTCTGATTTTAAGGGTACAAACGACGATATGGATGTGTCAGCCGCTTCTGTTCTTTCTAATTTATCTCCTTCTCTTTGTCGTGGAAAAACTAGAGAGCCACCACCATATGAAAGAGCTCTCGATATTCAAAGAACCGCCAACTGTAAATTGAATCAACATCTACATATCCAGGTACTTGTCTAGTAAATATAAACTCTTTTTATAAAGATATTTCGCAACTTCAAATTTCTTTATTTAGCCTAGTGTTGTTCCATCAAATATAGTGGGACCTTTAGCCGCAGAAGCAGCTGGTGGTCAGCCAGCATTCCCTTCTGCTTCAGCTACTCAATTCGCCACCCATGACTATTTTCTTGATGAGGTAAACACTAAGCTTTTCTCAAAATCTTTTCCTTAGAATGATGTTGAAGGAAATGGATAACAGATTGCAAATTTGTTCTTTATTTTCTAATTGTAATAAACACTCGACATATTAATCACATCGCATCTTATTTTAATGAATGACTCAATGATAGGGAGAACCTTGGCACGTACTTGTCATGAGATTATTCAGGTTGTGGAAAAAAAAACTTTGTCTTATTTGTATCATTGTATTATATATTACTATTATTATTCATATGTATTTCTTCTATAATAATTAGGGCTTCTTTAGGAGGGGTTGAGCACTGAACGTCTCCGTGACTTCCCCATGATGCATCGGCTTTTACGTGAGTCTAGTAGTCTTCTCAGTCATCAACGAAGACCGTCGTCGTGCATCGACCTCACATCCGAATACGTTAACCAAACGCCATTTCTAGCTTCAGGTGTGTGTCAACTTTTTTTTGTTAATGCGTGGGCCTAGTGGGCCCACTGCAGCTTTTAGTCGACCTACATGTTACAGTCAGTAGTGTGCTAATAACAAGCACGGATGCATACATGAAAATATTGATAGAAAATTGACAGATAGACAGGGCAAATCTAAAAACCACTGCTTGAAAGCATCGCACTGCAGCTGCAAGCTTAAGCCTAAGCCAAAATCGCCTCTATTCTGCCATTAACCTACAATATGCAGACAATACACGTAGCTTCACGTCTAGCCAGCTATATATCTCTTGATTAGTGTCACCGATTGTATATTGTCGTAGTATTTGTCGAACAAATAACCATAATAATATACGCATTCTAGGCAATCTCAATGTTCCACTTCATCGAGGCGACTACTATCCTGATTCAGCTGTCCATAATTATGCATTCATGAGAAGTCCGAATATAATGCCAACAACGTAAGTGTCATTTGGTTTTCTTCATCAAAATTTTCTCTCATAATAAAAATCGATGAATTGATGCGATGATTACATGGAGATACATCGCATCATTGCATCGGGATGTGTTTGGTGGGAGAGACACTAGCGTGTTTGTGTTCTACCAGTGACGTGTTTGTACTGGAGATGTGGCGGCTAACCAAATATTTATCGATTTATTACATAATGGGTTGAAATACGTATGTTGAGATATTCTGTAGGTCACGGGTTATCATGCTATACTACTGCAGTGTTGAGCTGATAACGCTTGTTCCCCATCGGTTTAGTATAGGCCTGGGTTCAGATCATTTTGAATCTTTCACAACGTCACAAGGCATCTATGAAATCAATGATCAAACCAGTGGTATAGTGTTTATTGGCGCTTAAACCGAAATTTTTAGATATGCGTGGAGACCAGCAGTTCCGGCTACCGTAATGGATTTGCCACCACCGCCGCCGTATCCTGCAGGTCGTAAAGCTCCAATGGTGATGTGAGACGTTGTGGTACAATCAACATGCAGCTCCTCATGTATGACATGTAGTTAGTCTGCCAAGATTCGATCTACCTCTTGTCTTCGTGATTTCTAGTGCTCAAAACCTCTCAAAATTTTGGAGGTTGTTCGCATTATCAACTGACACTTCTGTTTGACATTATCTGCTCACTATTTCCTTATCAAATCTCCCAATCATTTCCTCGCATCTGCTTCGTCGGTGCTTGACTAACTTGCCATCGCTCTCACTTAATTAGCTTACCATTTGCTCGCTTCACATAAAAGCTCAACTGAATTTCTGCTGGCTAACCGTATTGCGTTGTATAGTGAAATGATCGTTGTATTAAACCCATCAGAATGGCAACACTTACACTATATCAATTTAAACATAGAGTATAAACTTCTGAAGTTAACTATTCATATCATCGTATCCTTCATAACTTAAATACATCAATCTACTCTGATTAATTTTAGCACGTGGCAACTTTTATGTGCAGAAATCTAAAAAAACCGAATGGACATTGTTGTATACTATTACAGCCTTTATAACCGAAATAATCATCAGGAACAAACATACTGGGCAGTTTTTGAGGTAACGCGGCAACCTTGGTGTATCGAAAACCTAATATCTACGAAGTAAGCGATCTAGAGCATCGCACTTTGACGTGGAGGATTTTCAATGTTGAAGGCGGTGTTTAGTACCGGATCTCTATCTCCAACCTTAAACTTTAAAGAGTACATGGGAATTAGGTCTGATGTAAGCGTAAAGAAAAATGATTCATTCTAATGGTAATAATAGATACGGCAATACCTGTTTCGCCTGAGTGACCTTGGTAACATGGAAGTAACTACCCGGTGGACTGTTGACAGAACGTACTATCAAGTCAGCAGTGCTTCGAGCCTGAAAATGACCCGTTAGATTGTTGCACTTAATTTAAATCGTATTAAGAAACATTTACTTCTCCAGCTATATTCTCAGCTAGGCATGTGAATTGCCCAGTATCAGCCATTTCTACTCGAATGATTAGCAATGAATGCACTCCATTTCCTTCCTGTGCAATAAGAAAATAGGGTGTGGCAGAATTTCATGTTCATCAGGAAACCATAATATTAATTATAAAGTAATGATTTGTGAATAAAAGCCAAATTGTACATTGTAAGAATGTTATAATAATACCTACATCGATTATTCGAACTTCTTCGCAGTCTGGTATTTCTATACCATCTCGCAACCAAGTGACCTGAACACTAGAGGATGATTACATCATTGATCTTACATGCTACTTGCGTTCTTACTCTTATCTCACATTACATCTACGAGTATTCAATTATTACTCATAATTGCCCCTTCCCTCATTACTTACTAACCCACGAATGAATGTGCACCAATCCAATCAAAACAACATGGGTTCTACATGAAGTTCTACAATACCGTAGGTTTCGGGTCTCCCGTCACTCGTACGGTCCATTTCAGTTGATCTCCTTCAACGATTTCTTTGCTAATTAGTCGTTGAATGAAGTCAGGTGCAATAGCTCTCGCTGTAATCGAGAACAACTAAGAACTCGAAATGTAATTTTAGTGGTACGGAATTTAGAGGTCAAGCATGTTCTGAACGCAGTTTTTGATAATAACAATAGAAACTAGAATACACACGTCTGACCACAAGCTGAGCGCTACTTGTCGCTACACCACTCGCATTTCGAGCTGTGCACTTGAACTTCCCACTGTGTGAAGAGTCGCACCTCTAAATAATGAAAAAATTTCACTGGGAGTTGAATCGTGTCAATGAAAATTTCACCGTAATTTTTCGAAAAACTGAAACTAAAGTGGCTTTATAGCAGATCAAATCACAGTACTTAACATTCATTTATAAAGCCTAGCGCACACAAAGCAGACGTGAGAGTGCTTAAACACAGAAATATTGAGAATGTAGTAGATGTAACAATGGTCATCTCATTGAAGCATCTTTGAAAACTACTAAGGTGTTTGCCATGGATTTCCACAGCACTCTTTGAAAACGATTAATGTAATCACTGAACAAAAGTTTCAAAATCAAATCACCTTGAAAACCAACATCACTTTTCCTCCAATATAACTAATATCAATGTATGGTAATGAATTATTAGTGAGAGGTACACCATCTTTGCTCCACTCAACATTTGGAATAGGCCAGCCTGAAATTTGAGAACGTACTTTGGTAAGCAATGTACATCACTTTTATCAGAATAACGAATCATAAGAACAGAAAACACAAACAGAATAGTCTATGAAGTTGCCTGACATGATAATTTCGTTAACTTACCAGTTACAACGCCTTCGAACTTAGCCGACTCTCCTTCGGAAGCGACCAAAGATACGAGAGTTTGGGTGAAATGAGGAGGATATCCTGCAGGCTTTCTTTCTTCCACGTCATACCGCTCCAGAACTTCCTACGAATGATTCTACGTTTTCATTGAAAGATTGTCACACAATGTAATACTAGTTTCATATAAAACAAACTTAATGGCTATATTTTGTGTTTTTTATAAACACAATACATGTAAAAATCATTATGGAGAAAATAAAGCAACACATCTGCAAACAGTCGGGTTTGGTGGATGGACATTCTACTCAGCCTTTATGTAAGTGAATAACATTTCATATGACAAAATTGAACAACAATTACCAAACATTTTGTTAGAAAAGTCCTCCTTTCAAAAAGATATCCACATGCTACTTTAATGATAGAAAAACGTACAAGTAGCATAAGCGTTAAAAGTTTGACACGATACTGCCACGTCGAAACTCTCAAAACTATCGTTGGGAATGAAAATTAACGGCCGGCAACTTCATTTTCTCTCCGACTACGATATTGTATTCGGAACAGCAACAATTCCTCACGCGAAACAAACGCTATCCAAATTAGAAAATGTTTGCGGAAAGACTGGCCTCAAGCTGCCCTCAAAGCTACTGCACACTCTTTTGAAATTACGAAATTTTCCGCTTTAATATCGGAGGTTGGATGTTACGAACACAAGATCGATGACCACCACGCACAACCGAAAAGATGATAGTAGGCACTTTTCTTACTGGTCAAATAGAAGAGTCAATCCAAAAATTAGATATATACATCGCTGATCAAAGACCATGAAGAGCGATGCGTAATGGCTGATAGACACGAGTAGTATGTGATTTTTCCCTACTGGGCAGGAAGAAAAGAAAAATTGGGAGTTCTGGAATTCTTGGACTCTGTGATCAACGGGATATCCGAGTACTTCGAATGAAATTCTGTAGAGAGAAAAGTACCTCCTCTTTTCTGTGTGCCTGAAATCGTTTTGCTGGTGGAGGCATCACTATTCTGCTCGTGTCATGTTTTTGTGGTCGCCGTTGTTCGTACTCGAACATTGCATATTCCTCAGTAATCTGGAATGTTATATTTCTAGGATAAATGTTGATATCATTCCTAAGATGTTGACATGATATCATTAATATGCTTGTCACAAAACACTTTATATGTCGATTCAAGAAAACTGAACATGTGTCATTGAACATGTTTTTAAACTGAAGCACTAACCGTAGTGTGCTCGGTCGGCGAACGATATTCTGAGACATTTTTATAAGGCAAATCGTATTCATGATTTTGTTGATACTGAATCATCGACTTTGGACGTACATGTAGAATGGTCAATGACTCGATTTTGCCTCGCATATTCTGGAACAGTGCTTATTATCAACAAGGCTCTGCCTAGTTTCGAATAGTCTCGATGTAAACGTTTCTTTTTTTTCCTAAACGGAGGAAAACGTATCATCATTTTTTTTCATTAAAACACGTTTGATGTTCGTCTTTACTAATTCTGCAACGAACCTCCGCAACGATTTTGTAATAGCCAGAATGTTCCAGTCTCGCTTTCTCAATAACGATAGAATAACTGTCATTGGCAGCAACGATCTTAAGATGTAGAATTTGTTTGATATACACGAAAAAATAGAACTATGGATGGAAAAAGTAAAAATTAAAAATAGAGCTCCTAGATTACATGACATAGTTTGCAACAAAAACAGAAAACAATAAAAATCGTAACCAATATAGTTCAAAAAACACCCACTTGGCAAAACTGTGATCCTTTCTTGATTTCTTTTTCGTTGAAGAAAAATTGAACTTTTGGTCGAGGATTGCCAACCAGCATACAATCAATTTCTATGTAACCACCCTCATCCACAGTATAATCCTTGTGAAAACCACGAATAAATTCTGGTTGCGTTGATGCTTTAGATGACGCTAAAATAAGGAATGTACCATAACAAATATACATATTAATTGCGTCTGATGGCTAAAAAATTTCATGCCAAATTCTTTGGTTTCTTTTCTCTCATACTCCTCAAGAAACGACCGATGTTTAGGTATCGGTGGGGGACTTGGAGATGTAGTACACGCGCCATCGGTCCAGAAACCTTCGCCTTCTGATGCCTAAGAATTTTTTATTTAATATGGATTCTAACATGGTTTAATTTTTATTTTTTAATATGAATTTCTTAATATGGATTTCACTGGATTCTAATAGTATATGTTTTAAGTGTAAAAGTTGAAAATAATTGCAGATTTGATCAATAATAGAAAGACGGTGGTTGTCCAGAGAAATATATAGATAAGTATTGAAGCTACGAATAAGCAGAGACCTAATATCAATGTATGCAACACACATTTTACTTTGCACAAAAAAACCTAAGACAATCTCCTTGGAGACCAAACCTTGTACTGTTTTTGAGGTAGCGTAGCGTACTTAACTACACGTAATAGCTGCACAAGGTATCAGACATAAAAACCGACTTCAGACAGCTGAAAAAAAGGAAACTTCTATCAGTAGAGAAGCGGTTCTTTACGCAAAACATCAGTAGGATGGATTTTGTTGTATATCTATCTCAGAAAAATCAGATTTACCGCCCAATGAAAACATTGGACAAAGTTCAAGATGTAGAGCAATTAGGACATTGTTTGGAATACTGCTGTATGAAACACATCCAAACCATAGTAGAGGCGATGTAGGTTGTCGAGTATAGCACGCTTGTGCGTTTTTAGAATGGCATCGACTTATTTCCGACGAGTAAAGCGGATGTAAAAAATATGTTGAAAGAATTGCGCGAATTTCGGAAAAAAGCAGGACTGCAAATAAACAATAAAAAAACGCGAGTTTATGAACTTTGCATGCACTCGTGGTGTCTCAGAAAGCAGACTTAACACCAAGGCAGGTGCCGTGGTACAGACCGTGTAACAAGCGACATATAGTATTGTCATATAATAACAAGAGAGTACGACAAAAGCACAAAAAACTGTAGAATAGTATCCAACAGGATGCAAACCTTTTAAACGGCCACTTGCAAGAAGTAGCAGACGTATTCGAGACAACGACAATGAACTGTATTCCTGGATCACCTGGATTCCCGTTGATCATCGACTGAGTCGAGCGGGCGCCAGTAAAACTTCCATTTTTCCCTATCGCGCGCGAGGGTAGTGCAGTGAGTTCTTTTCGCTCTAGGGATTCGTCGCTCATCATATCCATTGTCGAGGGCCTTGGTGAAGAGGTCAGACCAGGGGGCTGGTGGTCTTCCTGCAGTG